>JAJQKJ010002816.1:0-116508 GCA_029574335.1 Rana kukunoris
TTTCTTTGGGGGGGTGGGGGGGCTTTTTTCTTTTGGATTTGTTTTTTTGTGCTTTCTGTTCTTCTTTTGTTTTTTTTGTTTTATCTTCTGCACGGTTGCCGGGATTTATGCGAACTGCATTTCGTGGGAATGCCAGTTCATTTGTTTTTTATGCAGTTGAAATGTTTTTTTGCATGGTGATTTTGTTAATTCATGTTCCCTTCATACTGTATGACCCGTTCCATTTCTTTTTCATGCTTTGCTGAGGAGTGCCGCTGTCGCTTTTTTTTACCCCCACCCCGGAGGTGGTTGTTTGGCTATCCGTGCAATAGCCGTGAGGTGAGGAGCTAGGGACCACCAGAGGTGTTCACTGCTTAACGTCTTTCCTGACACCACATCTCTCTCTCTGGTTTTTGGGGGACACTTGAGAGACTTTTTTCACCCCATCCAGAGGCATTCCTTTGTAGGATGTTCCCTCTGGCTTAAACACTTTATTTTGTAATTTTATAGCACCTTGTGTGTATTCACAATTTTTTTTTTGGTTTCCTGCATCCCATGTATTCTTTCTAATATATTTGATTATGTCTGTCACTTTTGGGAATTCACTAGTCACGGTTATATTCTGATTTACATACCATATGCCCTGCATGGATATATAGACGTTTTTCTGTTATTGTCTTGCTCTGAGTTTGTTTTCAGCCCCTTTCACACACGTTTACCTGTCCAATCACCCATCCTTGTGATACCTCTGTATCATCCTCACAGCGCGGACACCACCCCCTCCTTTTTTTCATTTGCACTCTCTCTCTGCCTAGGACAGATTGTTAGGTGTTTGCAGCAGTGTCCCCACCCCACCGCTCTTGGTAGCGCAGGAGCCCCTTTTTACAATATTCTTTTTCCTTGTGTATATTATCTTCCGTGCCCGACCTGAGAGGGAGAAACCCTACGAACGGAGAGCCCTTCAGGATTCCACACAAAGGTCATGTCTGCCTTGTCTGTCTGATGAGGAATTGACCGCCCCTCTTTCCGTGGATGAAGTGGTGCTGGCGATGGCTTGAATTAGGGTTGTCCCGATACCACTTTTTTGGGACCAAGTACAAGTACCGATACTTTTTTTCATGTACTCGCCAATACCAATACTTTTTTTAAATGTCATGTGACAGTTTTCAAACCACAATACAGACTAAAGATATTTTCTTTAGAATTATGAAGAACTCTAACACAAGACATTATAAAAGAATAAAAATTAGTAAAAATGAATAAAAATGTTTTATTTGCTTGTCACGCAGTAGTAAAAGAACATGTTGATAAATACAAAAAAAAAGTATCGGCAGAAGCATCGGGACGCAAATTCTCGGTATCGGTACCGATACTAGTATCAGTATCGGGACAACCCTAGCTTGAATGCGACCTTTGCAAGGCCCAGATGGGTATTCCCGCTTGTAAAATAAAACCTTTTGGGGATCTCTTGACTCTACATTTTCTTACAGCATATAATGCTGCTGGGAAGGGGTGATTTCTCCCCCCCCCCCCCCCCCCCCCCCGGAAGACTTGCTGCAAGCTTACATTATGGTAATCCCAAAGGAGGGTAAAGGCCCGCTACATTTCCAAAACTATCGGCCAATTTCTATCCTGAACGTAGATCTTAAAATCTTCACCAAAATCCTCTCAATACACTTCATGAAATTGATCCCTGAACTAGTCCACTCCAACCAAGTGGGTTTTGTACCTGCAATGGAGGCTCAGGACAACACCACCAAGGTGACTATCCTAAATCATGCTGCTCGGAGACAAGGACCCCTGTGTTGCTCCTCTCGACCGACGCCAAAAAGCCGTTTGACAGGGACAATTGGCCCTTCCTGATAGAAACTCTTTGGTGCGTTTGGGATAGCAAACGATTAATTGGGTACATGCCATTTACACTCGCCCATCTGCTCAAGTGAAGGTGAATGGCCACCTCTCCTCATCCTTTAGGATAGCCATCGGGACGAGATGGGTGCCTCCTGTCCCCCTTGATCTTTATTTTGACCCTTGATTCCTTTCTCCAATCCATTAGGGATAATTCCAATATTACAGGCCTTTACTTGCAAAAATTGAAGCGTTTGCAGATGACCCATTGTTCTTTGTGACCAACCCCTTGGTTTCCATCCCAAACCTGCTATTGCAATTGAAGACGTTTGGGGCACTATCTTTTCTCCAAATCGGCTATTGGAAATCGGAGGCACTGAATGTCTCCATGCCGGCCTCACTAGCCACAATACTTCAGGCAGGCTTATTTCAAATGGGGCAACTTTACACATCAAATACCTAGGGATCCTTTTAGAAAGTAAGGTTGAAGGCATTTTCCCACTCAATTTTCCTCCTCCTTCTGACCGCCATCAAAAAAGACCTTCAGTCCTGGCAGTAGGGATTGTTCTCCTGGTTTGGGTGATGTAGCGTAGTGAAAATTAACATTTTATGCCCCAGTTATTATGTCATCTGCAGGCCCTTCCCATCCGGACCCCGAGATCATTCCTTAGGGCGGTGAACCACTCTTGTTACTTTTCCTTTGGGCCCAGAAACCCCCACAGCTGGATGTCTATTCTGAGATTGCCAAATAGTGGGTACAAGTGAAGCAGATCCTATTGGGCCTTGACGAGGAGGATAAGGAAGCGTCCTAAAGTAGTATAAAATAAGTAAAGTAAATTTTATCGCATTGATTCTACCCGACCAGGACAGAGTATTGCGACCAACTGGAGATGTCTGCCTCTAGTTTTTAGAATAGCTGGGGGTAGTTGGCCTGATAAAGGAGTTCGATTTTGGAGGTTAGTTTGATCCCCAGATACTTGATGGATTTGTAGCTCCAGTTATATCGGAAGTCTTCCCTAATCCTGGTAAGCAGAGTATCCGGAATGTTAATATTGAGCGCCTGAGACTTATTAAAGTTGACCAGTAGTCCCGATATTTTCCTGAAGTCATCTAAGAGTCTGCAGATGTTGGAGAGGGATATTAGATGGGATGAGACGAAAAGGAGTATGTCATCCGCGAATAGCGCACTTTTATGGGACCCAGAGACACATTTAATGGCGTGAATATCTGGATTGTTTCTAAAAGCTATTGCTAGAGTCTCTATTGCTATGGTAAAGATCAGGGGTGAAAGTGGACAACCCTGTCTGGTGTCTCTAGAAATATGGAAAGATTCCAAGTAAAATCCCTGCAGACGCACCTGAGCCTCTGGGGTTGAATATAGAGCATGTAGAATGTTGATAAAGGATTCTCCAAATCCCCAGCGCTTCAGGGTGGCTAAGATATAGGGCCAATAGACCGTCGAAGGCCTTTTGGAGGTCTAGGGAGAGAAGACAACCTTGTCGTGGAGAGTGATTAACCCAGTTTGAGTTGAAAAGGGATATGGTCTGGGCCCTGTCTCCCAGGGCTGAAGCCCACTTGGTCCTTTATTAACATATGGGCTAAAAAAGAGGATAAGTGGTCTGCAAGAATTTAGTCCGAATCTTCAGATCATTATTTATGAGCGATATCGGTCGGTAGTTGCTTACGAAGCTAGGGTCCTTCCCTGGTTTAGGGAGAACAGAAATATAAGCTGAGTTACTCGACTTATCTAGAGGGTCTCCCTTTCATAGAGCCTTGAAGAAGCGAGTCATATAGGATGCAAGTGTTGTGGAAATTCCGTCCGGGCCAGGGGTTGAGTGCGACTTTACGTTTTTAATAACCGCGCATACCTTTTCAGACGATATAGGGGCTTTTAATTTCAGGCGGTGTCTGTCTTCTAATCTGGGGATCTGGATCAAAGAAATTTGTCTAGAAGAAAGAAGAAATATGGACAGCCGCACTCCAAAAAACCTTGATGATTGTCTTAAAAAAAGGGAAGATGCACTACAAGTCGCAGCACAGGATACAGGGATAAAACCTCTGACGCGTTTCGCACTATTAGGGAGGGGGTGTAATCAGCGCAAAATGATAAGGAAAAACTTTCAGAAATAAAAATAATCATGAAAATAACTCCAAAGTTAAATTTTCACATGAATGCCAGCTGAACACAAAAGAAACTTTCACAAAATTCCCAAAATACATACAACATAGAAATAGTGCAGCGCAAACAATAAATACAATACAATGTGTTAAAGGTGCTTCTCATGCACCATTAATCAAAAGGACCTGTGTATACAGGAACAACGTGAAAAGTGATAAAACACCAATAATAGATCTTATGTGCATAAATATATAATTATATAAAAATATATAAAAAATATCTTGACAAATGTCCATATATTATTATGTGCGATTAATCCAATATTCCAATTGATCTGATTAATCAGAATCCACCAGGTGCAAAGTGAGAAGGTATAAAGTGATCCCACCACCATATGGGTATTCTACTATTACCTCCGGATTAGACCACTGTTTCACCAGATGGTCAAACTGCACATAGAATCCACCAGATAGCCCAGGGGAGAGATGTATATTGGGTCCTCACGCATCAGTCATGATATGTATCAAAACGGAAAATGAGAGAAAACAAACGTCTAAGAGCTTCCGTAAAACCAAGGATTTATTGCAGTATATAGCATACAGCTTACTCACATTTGGTGAGAAAAATAGGGGCATCAAGGAAAACCATAGGACCGGATAAAAGATCACATCAGGATGAGGTTCAGACCATAAACGAGCGACTATGAAGGTGATTCCTGTCCCCGGACGCGTTGCGTGAAAATTACTTGTTGTCGGGAACCCGGCCTTCAGTCCTGGACTTCCGTCACTTCCTCACCAATGGACAGTGGATGACAGGCAATGAATCATGGAGGACCCAGTGCTTGTGGGTCTATTATTCTTTCTGGCAAACATTACAACGGGCTCATTTCATTGACTCTCAAGACTCTTCTCCTGCAAAACTTCTAGGAGGCTGGATTTAAAGTGCTGACCTGGTGGTATTTTACACCGGTGAGCATTCATAAGATATTTCCTCAGAGCTGTGCTGGAAGTGTGGGTAGAAAACCGGGTTCTCTCTTCTGGTATTGTCGCCTTATGCATTCCTATTGGACTGAAGTCCACCACATTGTCCAGAAGTTCACTGATTGGTGTTACCACGGACCTCCACATTCTTCCACCTGCAGATCCATTTTCACCTCTTGCACAGAGCTGCATCCCACTGTTTTGGAAGCAGACGCCGTCGGTGGCTGTCTGGTTGGGAAAAAGTCAAATGCAATGGAGGACTTGGCCATGGAGAAGAGCCTTCGTAAGAAGTTCCTTAATTGGTTTTATTGTCACTTTTTTTATTCTGAGGAGCATGCGGAGGAAGAAAGGTGTGTTTTTTTTTTTTTTTTTTCCTTAACCATCGGACCATTTTGCTGGCCAAAGACCAGGCCACTTTTTGCGATTCGGCACTCCGTCTCTTTAACTGACAATTGCGCAGTCGTGCGACGTGGCTCCCAAACAAATTGACGTCCATTTTTTTTCCCCACAAATAGACCCTTTTTTTTGGGTGGTATTTGATCACCTTGGTTTTTTCTTTTGCGCCATAAACAAAAATAGAGCGACAATTTTGAAAAAAAAAATTCAATATATTAAAAAAAATATTTATTTTCTTCAGTTTAGGCCGATACGTATGCTTCTACATATTTTTTTGGTGAAAAAAAAAATCACAATAAGTGTGGATGGGCTATGTGTGAGAGGACAGTGCTCACCACTTCCGATTACAGGATGCTGTGATCACTGTCCTGTCACTAGGAAGACTGGGGAAATGCTTGTTTACATAAGCATTTCCCCCTTCTTCCTCACCGTGACGCAATCGTGAACATCGAGCCCACAATGCCACTTCTTAACCACTTAAGCCCCGGACCATTTTGTTGCTAAAGGACCAGGCCCCTTTTTGCAATTTGGCACTGCGTCGCTTTAACGGACAATTGCGCGGTCGTGTGACGTGGCTCCCTAGCAAAATTTACGTTCTTTTTTTTTCCTACAAATATTTTTTTACTTCTTGCTATAATATCCCCAAAAAATATAAAAAAAAAATTCTCAGTTTAGGCCGATACGTATTCTACATATTTTTGTTAAAAAAAAATAAAAAATCGCAATAGGCGTCTGGTTTGCACAAAAGTTATAGCGTCTATAAAATAGGGGATAGTTTTATGGCATTTTTATAAAAAAAATGTTTTTACTAGTAATGGCAGTGATCAGCGGTTGTTTTTTTTTGTGACTGCAACATTATGGCGGACACATAGGACACCTTTTGGGACCATTGTCATTTTTACAGTGATTAGTGCTATAAAAAATGCACTGATTACTGTGAAAATTACACTGGCAGTAAAGGGGTTAACCGGTAGGGGCACTGAAGGGGTTAAGTTTGACCTAATAAGTGATTCTTACTGTGACAGGTAACAGACTATCAGTGACAGTCTTACTAGGAAGCACAGGGAGAGGTTTTACACTTAACTCTCCCCGTTCTTTAGCTCTGTGACCCAATTGCGGATAACCGGCGGCGATCGGGGGCCCGGTCACAGAGTACCCGACCACGCCACCGCCGCCTGTGCATATTAAAGGGGATATACCTTTAGGCTGATATGCGCAGCTGTGCCATTCTGCCGACATACATCGGTGTGCGTCTGTCGGCAAGCGGTTAAAGGGGATGTGTGTGTGTGTGTGTGTGTGTGTGTGTGTGTGTGTGTGTGTATGTATATATATATATATATATATATATATATATATATATATATATATATATATATACACGTCCTTTTGCCTGCCTGTTCCATGCTGCAGATGTATATCTGCGGGCGGCAAGCGGTTAAAGTAGTGCAAAGTCATCATTTAACATGGGGGTACAGATTGTCCAAAAGGGGATAAAAGCATAATCAAGAGTATACAGGGTATGCACATTATAACAAATTAAATAGTATAATACTGTAAGCAATTGATCAAAATAAAACAACTATACAACAATTGGTTTGCAACAATCATTTAGAGATCTTCTGGTTTAGCCTAATTCAAACTAGGTGATAGTGTTGGCCCTAAGAGCAACGTTCTTGTCAAATGTATAGCGAAGGTTAGAATTTTTTTTTTTACTACAAAGAAGGCAGTAATAAACTTGTTTATACTTATTTGAGTATAGCCCATTATTGCCTATGTAGCCCCTTTTGTCAACAGTGATCTCTCCAATTCTTGGAGACCTCCTGTCTGACATTTTTTTTGTTTATGCTCATATGTTTTGGCTGCGGCAATAACCTCATATTGGAGGAGTGGCTACTCACTTCGTTGCTATATATAATTAGCCCCCCTACTGTTGCTTTAAATATTACAAGCAACCTCATGCTCTTGGTCACATTCATTTTTGTTTATACACAAATAGCCAACTGTTTCAAACCAGACCACCAAACATAAAGTAGTGAGCAGAGTCTCGCTAGAGAGGGTACCTCAAAGGGATGAACGGTGTCCCATGCCCCGGGGGATAGCCTGTGCTATATAGCGAAGGTTAATCATAGCTATGAGTCCTGATATATTGGGCGCTAAGGATTTACGCCACATTTTTGGCATGGGTTTACAAAAGGTCGTCTTGCCAAACTAACTTCTATGAGGAAGTGAGCTGCCATCTGGACAAAGTTAGGCCTGTGGAAGTGGTGTATCTGGATTTTGCAAAAGCATTTGATACAGTGCCCTACAAACTAAGGTCTTTAGGCATGGACCATAAGGTCTGTTGTTGGATAGAAAATTGGTTAGAAGTGGTAAGTAGGGTACCCCAGGGCTCTGTCTTGGAATCAATTCTGTTTAATTCATTCATAAATTATTTAGGAGATGGGATAAATGCCTCAATCTCCTCCATTTTTGCAGACAACATAAAAATGAGGGCTCTTCACATCAGGATATATACATTTTACACAAGGACCTAAACAATATTTCTCATATCGTCTAGGGTTGTCCCGATA
Source organism: Rana kukunoris (assembly GCA_029574335.1). Lineage (NCBI taxonomy): Eukaryota > Metazoa > Chordata > Amphibia > Anura > Ranidae > Rana > Rana kukunoris. The sequence continues at coordinate 7,893 of JAJQKJ010002816.1, forward strand.
CCACTTTTTAGGACTGAGTACAAGTACCGATCCTTTTTTTCAAGTAGTCGCCGATACCGAATACCGATACTTTTTTAATTGTGTCCCCAAATGCAGCCATGTCCCCCCACAGATGTAGCCATGTCCCCCACATATTGCAGCCATGTCATGTCCCCCACATATTGCAGCCATGTCATATCCCCCACATATTGCAGCCATGTCATGTCCCCCACATATTGCAGCCATGTCATGTCCCCCACATATTGCAGCCATGTCATGTCCCCCACATATTGCAGCCATGTCATGTCCCCCACATATTGCAGCCATGTCATGTCCCCCACATATTGCAGCCATGTCATGTCTCCCACATATTGCAGCCATGTCATGTCCCCCACATATTGCAGCCATGTCATGTCCCCCACATATTGCAGCCATGTCATGTCCCCCACATATTGCAGCCATGTCATGTCCCCCACATATTGCAGCCATGTCATGTCCCCCACATATTGCAGTCATGTCCCCCACATATTGCAGTCATGTCCTGTCCCCCACATATTGCAGCCATGTCCTGTCCCCCACATATTGCAGCCATGTCCTGTCCCCCACATATTGCAGCCATGTCCTGTCCCCCACATATTGCAGCCATGTCCTGTCCCCCACATATTGCAGCCATGTCATGTCCCCCACATATTGCAGCCATGTCATGTCCCCCACATATTGCAGCCATGTCATGTCCCCCACATATTGCAGTCATGTCCCCCACATATTGCAGTCATGTCCTGTCCCCCACATATTGCAGCCTTGTCCTGTCCCCCACATATTGCAGCCATGTCCTGTCCCCCACATATTGCAGCCATGTCCTGTCCCCCACATATTGCAGCCATGTCCTGTCCCCCACATATTGCAGCCATGTCCTGTTCCCCCACATATTGCAGCCATGTCCTGTTCCCCCACATATTGCAGCCATGTCCTGTTCCCCCACATATTGCAGCCATGTCCTGTTCCCCCACATATTGCAGCCATGTCCTGTTCCCCCACATATTGCAGCCATGTCCTGTTCCCCCACATATTGCAGCCATGTCCTGTTCCCCCACATATTGCAGCCATGTCCTGTTCCCCCACATATTGCAGCCATGTCCTGTTCCCCCACATATTGCAGCCATGTCCTGTTCCCCCACATATTGCAGCCATGTCCTGTTCCCCCACATATTGCAGCCATGTCCTGTTCCCCCACATATTGCAGCCATGTCCTGTTCCCCCACATATTGCAGCCATGTCCTGTTCCCCCACATATTGCAGCCATGTCCTGTTCCCCCACATATTGCAGCCATGTCCTGTTCCCCCACATATTGCAGCCATGTCCTGTTCCCCCACATATTGCAGCCATGTCCTGTTCCCCCACATATTGCAGCCATGTCCTGTTCCCCCACATATTGCAGCCATGTCCTGTTCCCCCACATATTGCAGCCATGTCCTGTTCCCCCACATATTGCAGCCATGTCCTGTTCCCCCACATAATGCAGCCATGTCATGTCCCCTACATAATGCAGCCATGTCATGTCCCCTACATAATGCAGCCATGTCATGTCCCCTATACCTCCGGCTCCTCTGATTATACCGCCGCCGGTGCTGCCAGATTAATCCCCGTGCAACACAGCGAGCATTACAAGTTTTCGTTGGTAAACTTGTAATACCCGCGGCGCCATGTATAGACACGCGATTGGACGGATCCATCCAATCGCGAGCAAGGGGGGAGTGTCTATGCACGTATCCGTGTATAGACACTCCCCCCTTGCTCGCGATTGGACGGATCCGTCCAATCGCGTGTCTATACATGGCGCCGCAGGTATTACAAGTTTACCAACGAAAACTTGTAAATGCCCGCTGTGTTGCACGGGGTTAAGCGGCGGCGAGCAGCGGGGGGGGGGGGGAGTATTCTATTTCGGTATCGAGGGTATTTGCGGGATACTCGGAATCGGTCCTGATACTGGTATCGGGACAACCCTAATATCGTCCATGGACGGACACAGCCTTCAAAGTCTTGACATGTGTTATGTTCCTGCTCATAGGACTAGGCAGAACATGTTGGATGTTTAAATACATGTTACTTTAAACAAAGTTGAACAGCCCCACCCAGGGGGCGGTCCCTCCAGACATAACCCTTCTCTCTGCAGCATGCAGCCTCAGTTTTTTTTTTCTGCCTAGCAGAGAAGGACATGACTTATTTTATTTTGTTGTATAATTCTTCTATCAACTGCCAGCTGGGCGACAGGCTGGATATATAGATTAGGGTTGTACAGATACCAGTATCCGTATCGGGACCGATACAGAGTATTTGCGAGAGTACTTGTACTCCCGCAAATACCCCCGATGCCTGAATAAAATACTTGTCCCGCCGCCGCATGGATTAAACAGCGTGCGGGAACATCACAGCTTTCATTTGAATAGCTGTAGTGTTCCCGCTGCGTATAGACACTCCCCCTTGCTCGGGATTGGATGGGTGATTGTGATCTGTCCAATCCCGAGCAAGGGGGAGTGTCTATACGCGCGGGGAAAACGGCTATTCAAATGAAAGCTGTGATGTTCCCCGTGCGGCGGCGGCGGCTAGGTATGGGGGACATGGCTGCGGGGACATTACTGGAGGGACATGGCTGCATATGTGGGGGACATGGCTGGGGGGAAATAGCTGCATATGTGGGGGAAATGGCTGCATATGTGGGGGACATGGCTGGTGGGACATGGCTGCATATGTGGGGGACATGGCTGGGGGGAAATGGCTGCATATGTGGAGGACATGGCTGGAGGGACATGGCTGCATATGTGGGGGAAATGGCTGCATATGTGGGGGACATTGCTGGGGGGAAATGGCTGCATATGTGGGGGACATTGCTGGGGGGAAATGGCTGTATATGTGGGAGACATGGCTGCATTTGTGGGGGACATGGCTGCATTTGGGGACACATTTAAAAAAAGTATCCGTATTCGGTATCGGCGAGTACTTGAAAAAAAAGTATCAGTGTTTGTACTCGGTCCTAAAAAAGTGGTATCGGGACAACCCTAATATAGATCCTTGTAGTCTTCCTGTCCGGCCATCGAGCGTGAGCACACCTTAGCTAAGGTGACTCCTGCTCCAGGGTCCACACATGACTGGGCTGTTTTTTTTTGTCTCACTCAGTGGACCGGGCCGATGGCTACTTCGTACCATCGGTTGTGGGTCTGTCAGGGATGCGCCAGCATGTCCTTGCAAGGACGGGTAAGTACGGTTTCTCCTGCAGGATGGAACAGCTGGGCATTCCCAGGATTAAAGGGTTCTTCTGTCCTCCCTTTCCCTGCTGTCGCCCTTTCCCCTCCTGCCCAAGGGCCTGCTGCAACTGGGGTGTCCCTGTGAGGTGCCGGGGTCTGCTTTCTGTGAGGGGGGGGTGGGGGGTCCTGTCTCCTGGGAAGTCTCTAGAACTGGCTTTCTGAACGGAGCACCCCTCAGTTTTTACCTCAGTTTTTTTCTCACACACACGCTGTGTATACAAGGAAGGCAGGCAGTGATACTGAGCGGTCTCCCTCTGGGTGGTGAGTCCCCAGGGTAACCACCTGGTCGGTGCAGCAAGGAGGTTGGACTTTCTTCCCCCTATATTGCCAGAGGCCGCAAACGGTGCCCCTGCAGTTCCCATGGATACACTGTCGCCATTCTTGGAATAATTTTTTGCCAGGGTGGAAGCAGGCGTAAGGGGGATAAAAAAAAAAAGCACCCCCTCCCCCCGCCATCTTATGGGGAATGCTGACTCAGATTCGGGCCTGGCTGCAGCTCAGGACCCCATTGTCAGAGGATGCGGACGAGGATCTCCCTGGTGAGGAGGACCCCTCGCCTGGGTCAGTGCAAGACTTGTGAGTGCACTTGTTGATGCTGTGAGGGGCTCTCTCAAGTTGGAAGATGCAGCTGGGTCTTCCACAGAAGGATCTGTCTCCTTTGGGTCACACAAATCTAACCGCTCTGTGAAAGTTTTTCTGTATGTTACTTTCTTTGATAAGTTCATAGATAAGAAATGGGAACGGCCGCAGAAGTCCTTTGTGGTCCCTCAGTGCCTGGCGGTCTGTTTCCCTTTTGAGGACAGCCTTTTGAAAAATCTGGCTTCTCTTTCTCCCCCCCCCCCCCCCCGGTTGCTCGGTTAAACAAGGTAACCACTCTCCCCTGCTTTCAAGGACCATACTGATAGGAGATCCGGGGCGGTGACCCGCTCCAGGCAAAGGTTTTGCACCAGACTGTGGAGGAGCACCAGCTCCCTCCCAAATTTATTAGACTGGCCGACCAGTTGGTCCAGGGCCTTCTATATGTCTGTGATGCTACCCTGGATGCAGCCCCCTTCATATCCAGAGCCTTTGTTTCTGCTGTAGTGTTGCGCCGCCTGATTTGGCTGGTCTGCTTACCAAGAATCCAAAAAAGCCCTGGCAGATTTACCCCTCAAAGGTGGGAGACTTTTTGGTACCTCGCTGGACGACATTATTAAGGATGTCACTGGAGGCAAGAGCACTCTCCTCCCTCAGTCCACCAAGGAGAAGGAGCTGGGCCGTAAGCTGGGTTCTCCTTTTCCCACGCAGAAGCTGCATTTTCATCAGTCAGGGTAGACTCTCCCAGGCTGACAAAGGCTCAGCAGGGGGACAGAAACGTCCCTGGGTGCGTAAGCCGAACAAGCCAGCATCCAAACCCACCACTGCATGAAGTTTTGCCCCCGCCCGACTCATGGGAGGGTTACAGCTCGGTGGACCTCCCTGCTCTCCGACGACCAGTGGGTCTGCAAGGTGGTCACTTCGGTGTACAAGATCGAGTTTCTTTCCTTTCCACCGAACAGATTCTTTCCCTCAAATCTCCCTCTACTTCCGGCTTGTCGGTCTGCCCTATTGGGGGCAGTGCAAGACTTGCTGATTTGCAGGGTAATTTTACCTGTTCCTCAGGATGAGAGGATTCAGGGATTTTTTCGAATCTGTCTGTGGTCCTGAAGGACGGGGTCTGTCGAATCTTGGACCTCAAAGCCCTAAATGCCTTTGTAAGAGTACGGAGGTTCCGCATGGAATCAATTCGCTCGGTGGTGGCTGTGCTCCAGACTTACTGGCGTCCTTGGACATCGACGCATACTTGCTTTTCCCAATTTGCGCAAGATACCAGAGGTTTCTGCGCTTTGCAATAGGAGAAGACCACTATCAGTTTGTGGCTCTTCCCTTTTGGCCTAGCGTGCTTGCACCGATTCTAGCTTTGCTGAGACAGCGAGGCATTGCCGCCATAGGCTTCTTAGACGATCTTCTTCTGAGAGTTTCTGGCTCAGAATTAGAGGTGGATGTGACTATTGCCAGTCAGACCCTCCGAGAATTCGGGTGGGTGTTAAACATCCAGACGTCGGTCCTGGTACCGACTCGGCGTTTGAAATACCTGGGGTTGATTCTGGACTCCGCGGAGGCGAGGGTCAATTTTCCCCTAGAAAAATTGCAGATGCTTCAGTCTGCTGTGAAGCTGTTGGCTTCCCGCAAATGGTTCTTTCTCCGTTTTTTTTATGCGAGTCCTGGGTCTGATGGAGTACAGACCCATACTGATATGGTACTGCCTCCTTCGAGGCAGTACTGTATGCCCAGTTCCACACTTGTTTATTGTTGAAGGAGATCCTGTCTAAATGGAACAAATCTCCATTGTCTCTGGATCGCCAGATTCTGGTAAGCCACCTAGTCAGTCTCTCTGAATTGGTGGCTGAGATCCCCAACTCTTCGGTCTGGGAAGTCTTTCCTTCCCTTCTCTTCCAGTGGACGGTGATTATGATGGACGCCAGCCTCATAGGTTGGGGGGGCATCTGGGGGTCCAGTCGGCCCAGGGTCGCTGGACTTTACAGGAATCCCGTCTGCCGATCAATGTTCTGGAATTTCGGGCGATCGGGCTATGCCTCTCCTCATGATTGAGGAGGTTGCAAGGTCGCCCAATCAAGGTTCAGTTGGACAATGCCACGGTGGTGGCTTATGTCAACCATCAAGGGGGAACACGGAGCTTGTCTGCAGCATTCGAGGTCGCTCACATCCTGCGTTGGCGGAAAGAAGCGTACCGGTTCAATCGGTTGTATACATTCCTGGGCGTAGAAAACAGGCAGGCGGTCTACCTGAGTCGCTGGATCGGGGAGAATGGTCCTTGCATCTGGAGGTGTTTCAACTCCTTTGCAGGAGGTGGTGCACGCCGGACGTGGATCTCCTGGCCTGTCTCAACCGCAAAGTGTCGAGGTTCGTGGCCATGTCCAGAGATCCCTGGGCAGACACGTTGGTGGCACGTGGGGGTCAGTATCGGCTGCTCCGCAGAGTGGAGGCCGAAGGGATCCAGATGATTCTAATCGCTCCAGATTGGTCCCGGCGTCCTTGACTGCCAATGCGGGAGGACCTTCTGTCTCGGGGTCCCATACTTCCTTCTGCTTTACAGTTGCTGGCTTTAACGGCATGGCGATTGCAACTGCAGGCAGATCCAGGTTGGGGACTGGTGAGTACAAACCCCCTTTGGAAAAGGAGGAGGGAAAGGTAGGGAGAGGTCCTGGCTTCCAGGGTCTGAGACCGTGGGGCCATCCAGAACAGGAAACTGGATTTCACTTTTCACCTTACCTTTTCCTCTCCCCAGTACAACCTGCAGTCCCGGGGGAAGACAGAGTAATGTTATACATATGTTTTTATACCACTTGTCTTACAGACTCCCCCAGTGGATCCCAGGAGGCCTCAGTACAGTCTCCTGCCGCGACAGGGCATAGTTCCTCCAAAAAATGTGGGAACTGTAAGGATAAGCTCCCAAAGTCCCACTCAAAGCCCTTTTGCTATATATGCATAAACAATTTAGCTGGGAAGGAGGCTGCTGCAATGATGAAAAGATTCCTTGCATCCATGCAGATGGAAATGCTGGCCACTGTTAAGACTTTCCATGAAGCAGCCGGACAGTCAGCGACTCAGAGTCCTGACACAGAGGAACTTACCCCTAGAGAAGGCACATCCTCTCAAGAAAGCCTCTTTACAGGTGGACCCAGTGCCCTCCTCACAAGTAATCCCTCTAGGCCAGGAAGAGGAAGATGAAGGGGAGGGACTTAGAATGCCAGGCCAGATCAGGACACAGCTTATAGGGAGATAGACTACTTTAGCCAGTCCCAGGAGGAGACAAGGCTAAGGAGACACCTCTTTGCTGTAGAAGTTCTGGACAGACTCCTCCAGGCAATATATGCCAAAGAGGAGATTCCAGAAACCCCTATAGTAACCTTAGCACAGGGTAAGGTATATAGGGGGCTGAGTAAATCTCGAGTGTTCCCACTCCACCAATCCCTTAAGGATCTAGTCCTACAGGAATGGAGAGAGCCTGAAAGGATTGTCAGACAGAAAACTTGGAAAGGGAGATTTCCCTTTCACCAAACTGAGACTTTCTTTAAGCTCCCAAGACTTTATGCGGCTTTGTCGCAAGTCACCAAGTTGGGTAACCTCTTCTTTGAGGACGCAGGCAGTATTAAGGATTTGATGGAACCCAGAGCAGAATCCCTCCTTAAAAAAGCTTGGGAAGCTAATACAGCAGTCATGGGTCCAGCCTTAGCAGCAGCCTGTGTAGCCAGGCATACAGATTCCTGGGTGGAGAAGCTCACCAAGCACCTGTCCCAGAGAACTGAATAGGAGGATGTTATCAATTCTCTAACAGTGATAGGAAAAGCTGTTGCTTACCTTGCAGATGCTGCAATCGATTCTACAAGAGCTTCGGCTAAAACGACAGCATTAATTAACTCAGCTAGAAGACCTGTCTGGATTAAAGCCTGGGAAGGACATGTTACATCTAAGGGTAAGCTACGTGGCCTTCCCTTTCAAGGTTTGTTGATTTTTGGCCAGGGCCTGAACGATGTCCTGTCAAGGTCATCAGAAAACCCAAAAGAGATGGATTTAAAAAAACTTTTCGAGGGCCCCTCTGGGCAATCATGCACAGAACCAAAAAGGAACCCAACAAACGGTGGGGTTATGGTAAGGGAAAGAAAAAACTTGCTGCTCCCCTCTCCCAAAACTGGCGACAAGGAAACTAAGTGACGCCAAGATCAGAGTGGGGGGGACAGTTGTCCCAATTTGTACCTCGGACAGCACTTACATTTGCCGAATCCTACAAGAAGGTTATCGTCTGGAATTTTCAGCAACACCCCCTCTATGATCACTCTTGCACATCCTCCCAGGGATGCCCTAAAAAATTCTGCCCTCCTGGACGGGTATCCAGGAATTGGTCTAACAGGCAGTACCAAAAGAACAGCAATACGAGGTATTCTACTCCCACGTATTTGTTGTCCGCAAACCATCGGGAAAATACTGCCTGATAGTAAATTTAAAGGAGTTGTAAATAAAAAAAAATATATTTTCTCACTTCGTCTTTCAGGACAGCACTTGGAGAGAGCGCAGCTCCACCCACTTCCCAGGAAACACTGCAGTCACTGCTATAACTTCCGCCCACCTCCACCATGGCCTCAGTTGTAGTGTTTCCTCCGGCCATGGTGGAAGCGCTGCAGGGAACCAGGAGGATGCTGGACTCTCTCCAGGGGGAGACGGATTAAAGGCATACCTGCGATCGGTTGTTTTTTCTTTAGGAGGCAGACCCTACCTCCCCCCTGACGCGTGGGGGACGTTTCGGTGCTCCCCTCTTCTCGAGCCCGGCGAGGGTAAAGGCTGCCGGGGGTTCCGCGCCAATAGGCTGGGCATTGCAGGCCATGTTGGGAGCGGTTAGATGCCGGTCTCCGGGGGTCTGCGATGTCCCGGTACGGAGGGCGGGCGACGTCATTTCCGGTGGAGGCGGGACTTCCGGCGGTGCGTGGCGGCTTCGGGTTCCGGCCGCTGGAACGCAGAAGGGAGGGGCAGCCTTGGCGGTGCAATTTCCGGTTCCCACAGCGGTGGGGTTAACCGGGACTTTTCAAAAGGAGGCGCACAAACGATCGCCGCGTTCTGGGAGAATGGAGCCAGAAGACGCAGCGGAGGTGGCGGGAGCAGGAGCCACATGCACCAGCCCGGCCCAGGTAGGAAAACAGCGGTTTAAGTCTACCTGGTTCCTTGTTATGTCCCTCCTACTGCCCCTTTGGGGAGAGGAGCCTGCCTCACTCACCCTAGTCACGTCCCTGGGAGAGTGTTGTTTATTTGGTACAGCGGTGATGGGACCTGGTGTGTTTTTTGTTCACTGGCTGTTTTGTGGTGGTGGTGGTTTGGGTCTGAGACACAAAAAGTTAAACATGGGGTTGTTGTCTTTTGTGTTTTTCAGAAAGCTAAAGAGAAGCTAAAAATTGCAGTGCCCCCTCCTAAGAAACGGTGTGCTACCTGCAAAACAACCCTTAAAGGGTCTTGGACTAAGCCGTTATGCAAGGCATGCATCGCGGACATAGTCAAAGGGGAAGCCTCTACTAGTGCAGCCTCCGAACAACCCAAAGAGATGCTCTCTTCTTTTAGGAAAGAGCTAGAAGAGACCTTTCAGGCGTTTCGCTCCTACTTGGACAGAGGGGCGGCGTCAGGGTCAGCAGCTAAGGCCTCCACTAGTGCACCTTTGGATTATAGAGGGGCAGGTAGTGAGTCCGAGGAGGAAGAGCCTAGCAGCCTAGTCTCAGGGTCAGAGGCGGAAGAAGAAGATACAGGAGAATCTTCTTCTTCACGTTACAAGTTGTCCTTAGAAGAGGTGGATGACTTACTGAAAACTATTCATTCCACCTTAAACATTAGGGTGGATAAGACGCATTTGTCTCTGCATGACAAGATGTACCAGGGTTTAGACGAAGTCAAGCATCGGACCTTTCCAGTACATAGAGTATTGTCAGATGCGGTCAAAAGGGAGTGGAAAGACCCAGAGAGGGCTCCTTTCTTTTCCCGGTCACTTAAGAGGAGATTTCCTTTTGATGAGGATCCAGCGCAGGTATGTAATAAGAAACCTAAGCTGGATGCTGCGTTCTCAAAGGTATCCCGAAATACAGACTTGGCCTTTGAGGATACTGGCACCTTAAAAGATCCCCTAGATAAAAGAGCAGAGGCACTCTTAAAGAAGGCTTGGGATGCCTCTCTGGCCAACCTCAAACCAGCTATGGCATCCACAGTAGTGGCCAGGAACCTTGAGCATTGGTTGGAACAGCTGAAGGGTCACATTGAGTCTGGAACCTCACGCAGAGAGTTGCTAGAGTCCTTCCCGATTCTTCTGAAGGCAGTAGGCTATATGGCGGATGCCTCAGCCGAGTCAGTGAGAATATCGGCCCGTTCCTCGGCCCTAGTGAATTCGGGCAGGAGGGCTCTCTGGGTTAAAACCTGGACTGGGGACACGGCTTCGAAGGCTGTTATGTGGTCTGCCCTTCGATGGAGATCTGGTATTTGGCGCCGGTCTGGACACTGTTCTGGATAGGACGGCGGATAGGAAAAAAGCCTTCCCCTTAAAGAAGGTAGTACCGCAGACCAGGAAAAATTTTCGTCCTTTTTTCCAGCCCCAAGATCCTAAAGAGATACAAAAAGGTCAGGGTGGAAGGTCCTGGCGGCCTCAGAGGGGTAGAGGGAGACCCGGGGTGTTGTTTCGCTCCCCTAGCCAGCCCGCTAAACCCCAGTGACGGTCGCCCGGCTGTGGGAGGACGTCTTCAGTCGTTCCTTCCACAGTGGGCAGAGACGACTTCCAGTGCATACATCCTCAAGGTTATTGCAGAGGGCTATGCGCTGGAGTTCTCAGAGAAACCACCGTCGCGTTTCTACGCGACTCAGCTACCCAGGGATCAGGAGAAATCCCGGGCAATGTTGTCGCTGTTAGAGGAATTTCTCCAGCAGAGGGTGATCACCCCGGTACCCCAACAAGAACAGGGGGCGGGTTGCTACTCCCATGTGTTTCTAGTAAAAAAGCCGGCAGGAAAATTTCGTTTGATTCTGAAACTTAAAATTCCTGAATCGGTCAATCAAGTACAAGAGGTTCCGGATGGATACCATCTACTCGGTCAGAAAGCTCCTTCCTGCAGGTTGCTTTCTGGCTTCAATAGACCTAAGGGATGCTTATCTTCACATCCCGATAAGAGCCTCTTCTCAGCGTTTCCTGCGTCTAGCGATCAGGACAGGAAGCGAGATCAAACACTTTCAGTTCAGGGCCCTGCCGTTCGGTCTCTCCTCCTCTCCGAGGATCTTTTCGAAGGTGGTGGCGGAGGCCTTGGCACCTCTAAGGCTAGAAGGAGTTTCGGTAATTCCATACTTGGACGACCTCCTGTTGTTCGCCAAGACGGAAGATCAGCTTCTCAAAGACCTATGGAGGACCCAGGCCCATTTGGAGGGTCTAGGTTGGATTATAAACAGAGAAGTCAAATCTAGTTCCCTCTCAGGTCATAGTCTTTTTGGGGTACACCATAGACTCCATCCAGGAGAGGTTATTTCTACCAGAGGAGAAAATAATCAAAGTTCAGGCAGCAGTGAAGGCAGTGCAGACGAATCTGTCAGTGTCAGTTCGTGCAGCTATGTCCACCCTGGGACTTCTCACATCCTCCATTCCTGCGGTTCAGTGGGCCCGCCTGCATTCAAGGAGTCTCCAGCAGGCGATTCTACAGAATTGGACGCATGGAGAACCCCTAGAAAGGGAGATCAGGGTTCCAACTTCAGTAAAAAGAAAACTTTGGTGGTGGAGGGCTCACGCAAATTTGAGTCAGGGTCTAGTGTGGTCCTTCCCCGCTACAATGGTCCTAACTACGGATGCCAGCTCCTGGGGATGGGGTGCTCACCTCAGGGGTCAGTTGGCTCAAGGGTCCTGGTCCAGGGAAGAGTCCAAGAGGTCCTCCAATTGGAGGGAACTCAAAGCCGTTTGCCTAGGGCTTTGGGCCTTCCAGGAGATGATACAGGGTCAGCATGTCCAGATACTGTCGGACAATGCTACAGCGGTAGCTTATGTCTCAAGGCAGGGGGGCACGAGGAGCAGGGTTCTCCTGAACCTGGCCCTACACATGCTTTACTGGGCAGAGACAAACTTGGCATCTCTGTCTGCAGTACACCTAAAGGGCAGTTTAAACCACCTGGCAGACTTCCTAAGCAGGAGGAGGGTTCTGGAATCCGAGTGGAGTCTAAATTCAGAGGTGTTCCAGAAAATAGCAGACAGGTGGGGAACCCCTCAGATAGACCTGTTTGCGTCCCAAGCCAACGCCAAGGTTCCGGTTTTTCTTTTCCCTCAACAGACTGGATCAGGCGGAGGGTCTAGATGCGTTGGTTCAGCATTGGCCCTTCCGTTTGTGTTATGCTTTCCCCCCAGTACAAATGATTCCATTAGTTCTGCGGAAACTTCAGGTAGAAAAGACGACTCTTATCCTGATAGCCCCATACTGGCCCAAAAGGCCTTGGTTTTCAACCCTGCTGAAACTGGCAATAGAACCTCATCAGCTACTTCCAGTCAGAAAGGACTTGTTATACCAGGGTCCTCTGCTCCATCCCAACGTGGATCGGCTCAACCTGGCGGCCTGGTTACTGAAGAGTTAATCCTGAGTAGGAAGGGTTTATCTAAACGGTTAGTGGATACGCTACTTAGTAGCAGAAAGGAAGTTACCAGGGCGATTTATTTCAAGACCTGGAGGGTCTTTAATTCCTGGTGCAGTTCAAAGAATTGTTCCCCCATGAATAATTTTTCGGTCCTGGAGTTTTTACAGGACGGGATGGACAAGGGTCTGGCAGCCAGCACCCTGAAAGCGCAGGTTGCTGCGCTATCAGTATTTCTAGAGAGACGGTTATCTCTAGATCCCTATGTCATCAGATTTTTTAAGGCATTGGCCAGGGCTAGGCCTTCCCCCTTTAAGTTTTTTCCCAAGTGGGACTTATCGGTGGTTTTGGGGGGTCTGACAAAAAGACCTTTCGAACCACTGTTAGAAGCATCTTTAAACATTTTGGACCCTGAAAGCGGTCCTTTTAGTAGCCGTCACCTCGGCTAGGAGAATTAGTGAGCTACAGGCTCTTTCTATTGTGGAACCCTTCTTGACCATCTTCCCAGATAGAGTCGTGTTGAGGACAGATCCTGGGTTCCTTCCTAAGGTGGTATCGGCCTTCCATAGGACACAAGAAATAGTGTTACCTACTTTTTGTCCGGCTCCTTCCGGTTCAAGGGAAGAAGAGTTTCATACCTTAGATGTCAGAAGGTGCATTATGCACTACCTGGAAGTCACCAGGGAAATTAGAAAATCCAATTCTTTGTTTGTGTTGTTCTCGGGTGCACGTAGGGGGTACGGTGCTTCCAAAAGTACACTAGCCAGATGGCTCCGTATGGCTATCCACGAGGCCTATAAGGCTAGGGGTATAGAACCTCCCCCAGGGGTGGTGGCACATTCTACAAGGGCAGTGGCAACCTCCTGGGCAGAACGGGCTGGAGCTTCACCAGAGCTTATTTGCAAGGGAGCTACGTGGACGAGTTTTTCCACTTTTACTCGCCACTACAGGATGGATCTGCTCTCAGCGGCGGAGCAGTCTTTTGGCAGGAAAGTCCTGCAATCGGTGGTCCCACCCTAGAGTAAGTACTCGGTTATCATCTCCAAGTGCTGTCCTGAAAGACGAAGTGAGAAAACCTTAGTTACTTACCGGTAACGGTATTTCTATGAGTCTTTCAGGACAGCACCGATAACCCACCCTTCTCTCTTCTGGTGGATATATGTATATATATATATATATATATATATATATATATATATATGTGTGTGTGTGTGTGTGTTGTACTAACATGTTTTGGTTGCTATGTTCTGCTTATCTCATTTTAGTATGGCCGGAGGTGCTCGTGTACAACTGAGGCCATGGTGGAGGTGGGCGGAAGTTATAGCAGTGACTGCAGTGTTTCCTGGGAAGTGGGTGGAGCTGCGCTCTCTCCAAGTGCTGTCCTGAAAGACTCATAGAAATACCGTTACCGGTAAGTGTAACTAAGGTTTTTTTGCTGAAATTACTGTTTACAGAGACATAATAGTTAACTGATTCCTTTTAAAAATAGATAAAAATCAATCATATAATGTTCCTGTTTCTAGTTTAGTTTTTGGATGTTTTCTGCTTCTTTGCTGTACAAAGCCACAGAGCCAAATACAGGGCAGTGATGGTTTGGAAAACGAAACTGGTGCTGTGGGGTTTTAGAGACACAGTAATCACACCACCTTGATTGGTGACAACAGAGAGAAAGCTCCCAGTACTGTGGTTATCAGGAAACTGACAACCGGGAAGTGTGGAGATCAGAGAAGAATTACAGCAACTTGAGAGCAAAAACTAACAAGCTATTAACATAGAAAAAAAAATCCTTTACAAACCAAAGAAATTTGAACAAGTTTCTGGAATACAAAAAATGTATCTACTCGGTTCGGAAGAACCCCACGAAGGAAGCCTTCATGACGACTCTGGACCTCAAAGATGCCTACCTTTACGTGCCAATCCACGTGGATCATCAGGCATGTTTGAGGTTTGCAGTAGTGGTTGGAGGAGAGATTCTTCACTGGCAATTCAGAGCCCTACCATTTGGACTAACAGCCAGCCCAAGGATTTTTACAAACATCCTAGCAGAGGCAGTAGCCTTTCTGCATTTCCAGGGTATATCCCAAATACCTTACCTGGACGATCTACTAATCTCCGGGCAGTCAGCCTCCCAGGTCACGTTGGATACCAACAAAGCAGTATCAGTCCTGGAAAACCTGGGTTGGATAGTCAATAGAGAGAAATCCTCCTTCAAACCAGAACAGGTCAAGACCTTCCTGGGCTACATAGTGGACACCAGGCAGCAGAAGCTCTTCCTGCCACAAGTCGAAAGTGGAAAATTAGCTTCAGCAGTAGGGGATCTGATAAAGACCCCATTGCACTCCAGAACGGAAATTCTGAGAACCCTAGGCCTGATGTCAGCAAGTATACCAGCAATAGTCTCTGGGCACAACTTCACTCAAGGACGCTTCACTTTTTCTTTCTGTCCTCTTGGATCAGGAGATGCTGCTCACCCCTCAGGTCCTGTCCTCCCTGGAGTGGTGGACAATTCCACAAATCCTAAAATAATGTCGACCATGGGCTCAGTGGAACCCGGTAAAGGTCACCACAGATGCCAGTTCCTAGGGGTGGGGTGCCCACCTAGAGAAGAAAAAAGCCCAAGGGCAATGGAACAGCTCGGTAGCTCGGATGTCATCCAACTACAGGGAGCTCAGAGCAGTAGGGGAAGCCCTAAAAGCCTTCCAGAGAGACATCACAGGCAAGGAGGTTCAAGTAAGCTCCGACAATGCCACGGTCGTAGCCTATTTGAGTCACCAGGGAGGTACCAGGTCCAGACCCCTACTGGAACTATCCAAGGAAATCCTGGACTGGGCAGAAGGAAAAGTTCTCCCATTTCTGCCATACACATAAAGGGGACAAGCAATACAGAGACAGACTTCCTTAGTCGTCAGCTGCTAAGACAGGGGGAATGGGAACTAAACCCTGAGGTTTCAAACCCTGGTGCAGTACTTCGGAAATCCAGAAAGAGACCTTTTTGCCAACCGGCAGGACCGGCAGAACAGAAAAATAGAGATTTCTCGATTTCCCAAGAGAAAGAGTCCGAAGGTTTAAATGCACTGACTCTGATCTGGCATTACAGGCTGGCATACGCCTTCCCACCCTTGGCCTTGATTCCGTGGGTCCTTCAGAAGCTCAGCAGGTCTCCATGCCAGATACTTCTGGTAGCACCCTGGTGGCCAAGAGAGCTTGGTTTGCAAGTCTGAAATCCATGGCTGTAGCGGAACCAATAAAGCTCCCAATCAGGATAGATCTTGTCAGGCAGGGACCAGTTCTACACCCAAGGCCGGAATTTTTCCAGCCGACGGCCTGGTTAGTGAGCGCCATATCCTGATGCAAAAAGGCTGCTCAGAGAAGGTAATAAATACCCTCCTTTTGAGTAGAAAACCAGTGACTCAAAATTAAAGTTTTTGTTAGCAATTACTACAGCCAGGAGGGTAGGGGATCTCCAAGCGCTGTCCATGAAGGTACCCTTCCTGCTGGTACAGCCACATAGTCACTCTCAGGGCAGATCCTTTGTACCTACCAAAAGTAGCATCCTTATTTCAAAGGACGCGAGACATAATATTGCCATCCTTTATATGATGAACCAAAAAACGAGAAGGAAAATAAATTTCAATGTCTGGATGTAAGAAGGTGTCTTTATCTAAAGAGAGCAAAGAATTTTAGGAAATGCAATCACCTACTAGTTCTGTATGCTGGGCCCAGGAAGGGAATTCAGGCCTCAAAAGCCTCAGTCTCCAGATGGACGAGAAGCTAACTCCAGAGCTTATATATGCTCCGGAATCCCAGCTCCAGTTAAAATGCTCATTCAACCAGATCTCTAGCAACTTCCCGGGCTGAAAAAGAAGGGACCTCCTGGGAGCAAATCCGCAGTGCGGCCACCTGGTCCAGTCATCATCATGCATTCCGAAAGCACTATCATGTGGAAATGTTGTCACAGCAAGACTTGGCTTTCAGTCGGAAGGTCCTACAAGCTGTGGTCCCACCCTGAAGGTAGGCCTGTGGTTACTTGATTATCCTCTCAGGTGTGCCGTCCTAGAAGGTGATAGGAGAAAACCTACGTTAGACGTAACAGTAAATTTCTACAAACCTTCCTGGACGGCAGGGCTACTTCCCGCCCTAAGTGGAGGGAAAAGATAAGCTAATCGCTAGGTGGTAAGTATCTATACAGAACTATGTCCCTTGTGAACCAGTTTGGGATTACTTTAATACTGGGGATCAAGGGGAAGAATGGGGCCTTAGAACAAGCTGTAAATTGATTGTGTTTCCTGTAGGGAGGAGCCCTCATTTCACAGGAGTGCCGTCCTGGAAAGTTCGTAGAAATACTGTTACCGGTAAGTCTAACATAGGTTTTCTCTGTCGTCCATGGACGGACACCACACTCACCCCTCCTTTTTAGGTTTTTACGGCTTGTTACGAACTGAGGCTGCATGCTGCAGGGAGGGGGGTTATGTCTGGAGGAACCACCCCCTGGGCGGGGCTGTTTAACTCTGTTAAAATAACATGTATTTAAATTAGGGTTGTCCCGATTGCCTCTTTTTTAGGACCGAGTACAAGTACCGATACTTTTTTCCATGTACTCGCCGATACCGAATACCGATACTTTTTTTAATGTGTCCCCAAATGCATCCATGTCCTGTCCCCCACATATTGCATCCATGTCCTGTCCCCCACATATTGCATCCATGTCCTGTCCCCCACATATTGCATCCATGTCCTGTCCCCCACATATTGCATCCATGTCCTGTCCCCCACATATTGCATCCATGTCCTGTCCCCCACATATTGCATCCATGTCCTGTCCCCCACATATTGCATCCATGTCCTGTCCCCCACATATTGCATCCTTGTCCTGTCCCCCACATATTGCAGCCATGTCCTGTCCCCCACATATTGCAGCCATGTCCTGTCCCCCACATATTGCAGCCATGTCCTGTCCCCCACATATTGCAGCCATGTCCTGGCCCCCACATATTGCAGCCATGTCCTGTCCCCCACATATTGCAGCCATGTCCTGTCCCCCACATATTGCAGCCATGTCCTGTCCCCCACATATTGCAGCCATGTCCTGTCCCCCACATATTGCAGCCATGTCCTGTCCCCCACATATTGCAGCCATGTCCTGTCCCCCACATATTGCAGCCATGTCCTGTCCCCCACATATTGCAGCCATGTCCTGTCCCCCACATATTGCAGCCATGTCCTGTCCCCCACATATTGCAGCCATGTCCTGTCCCCCACATATTGCAGCCATGTCCTGTCCCCCACATATTGCAGCCATGTCCTGTCCCCCACATATTGCAGCCATGTCCTGTCCCCCACATATTGCAGCCATGTCCTGTCCCCCACATATTGCAGCCATGTCCTGTCCCCCACATATTGCAGCCATGTCCTGTCCCCCACATATTGCAGCCATGTCCTGTCCCCCACATATTGCAGCCATGTCCTGTCCCCCACATATTGCAGCCATGTCCTGTCCCCCACATATTGCAGCCATGTCTTGTGCCCCCACATATTGCAGCCATGTCTTGTGCCCCCACATATTGCAGCCATGTCCTGTGCCCCCACACATTGCAGCCATGCCCCTCATACCTGGCACCGCCGCTGCTGCTGCCGGTGCAGTGTCATTCTGCGGGTTAATCCCTGTGCAAGATACAGCGGGCATTACAAGCTACGCCATCTATAGACACTCCCCTTCTCTGGATTGGATGGATCTGTCCAATCGCGAGCAAGGGGGAGTGTCTATACACACGGATCCGTGCATAGACACTCCCCCCTTGCTCACGATTGGACAGATCCGTCCAATCCAGAGAAGGGGAGTGTCTATAGATGGCGTGACGCGCATTACAAGTATACAAACGAACACTTGTAATGCCTGCTGTATTGCACGACGCTTATCGCGGCGGCTTTGTGGCGGTGGCGGGGGACAGCAACGGTGGGGGGGGGTTTAAGTATTCTATTTTAGCATCAGAAATATTTGCGTGAGTACAAATACTAGCGCAAATTCTCGGCATCGGTCCCGATACTAGTATAGGTATCGGGACAACCCTAATTTAAATAAATAACATGTTCTGCCTAGTCCTCTCCTATAAACAGGAACATAACACATATTGACATATGTTTAAAGGCTGTGTCCGTCCATGGACGACAGAGAAAAGGATTTTACGGTGATTACAAAAAAATCCCATTTTTGTGGGCAGCTACAAATGAGAATGTGAAGAAATGTAACGTCATGCACTTGGGGAGGTAAAAACATAAATGCAAACTACTCACTGGAGGAAGAACACCTGGGGGAATAAAGGATGGAGAAAGATCTGGGGATAACAAACTGAAAATAGTATGCAATGTCTAGCTGTAGCTAGCAAAGCCGGAAATTTTTTAACATGCATAAAAAAGGGATATACTCTTGAGATAAAACTATAATCCTGCCACTTTATAAAACTCTGGTAAGGCCCCATCTGGAGTATTCAGTCTAGTTCTGGTCACCAGTCCTAAGAAGGGATGTGCTGGAGAGAAAGTCCAAGAGAAGGGCAACAAAATAAGGGAACTGGAGGACCTCAATTACGAGGAATGACTACAGGCACTAAATTTGTTCTCGCTGGAGAAGCAACTCTTGAGAGGGGACATGATGGCCATTTACAGATACCTCAATGGTGATTCCGACATGGGTAAAAAAAAGTATTCCATTTTAGGGAGTGTAAGAGGACACAGGGCGACACAAGATTTGAGATGAAGCGGTTTAACCTTAAAGTTGTTGTAAAGTCAGAAGTTTTTTTTTATCCTAATGCATTAAGATTAAAAACCCTCTGTCTGCAGGAGCCGCCCTCCAGCACCCCCTGAGCCCAATCTTCCTTAAGCGATGTCCACAAGTTACTCTGCTGTCCGTGACTCTCCTCCTGATTGGCTGAGACACAGCAGTGGCGTCATTGGCTCCCTCTGCCGTCAAAGTCAGCCAATCGGAGAGATGAGCGTGGCAGAAGTGAGGCAGACTGGATCCTCCCCTTCTCGGATCCCTCTTCAGTGCTCCTGACCCCTCTTTTCTGTTAAGTGCCCCCACAGCAAGCAGCTTGCTATGGGGGGCACCAGAGTTGCAGCTCTGTGTGTCTATTCAGACACAGAGCCCCGATCTTGCCCTGTTCATTCTCTCCCAATTGGCTAACTGACTTTGACAGCCGCGGGAGACAATGGTGCCGCTGCTGTTTTTCAGGAGAAGAGTAACGGAAGGCTAAGACACTTGTGGACATCGCTGGAAAAAGCCTTATAACTTCTTTTAAACTGTGCAGGGAGTTTTTCACTGTTAGGGTGATAAGGATGTGGAACTCTTCCACAATTGGTGGTTGCAGTGGGGAGTATTGCTATACAAACGAACGTATGTACACCTACACGGATTAAACTGGATGGACTATTGTCTTTATTCAACCTTACCTACTATGTAACTTCTTACTGGGACCAAAGTAGGAAGTGAGAGAATCTCTCCATTAGGGTTACAGACAGTAATGAAGGCAGCCAAGTTCTATTCTTATACTATTTTTATCTAATGGAGAGAAAAAAAGGTTTTTGGGTAAGAATTCTACTTGAGAATACTGTTTATGTATTGATTATTTTGCTATATAGCATATTTATTGATCTAGATTTGTTTTTTAGAAATACTTTGTTTTCTTGCCAGGTTTGGTCCTTACTACATTGAACCAGTTATTGCTGGTTTGGACCCCAAGACCTTTGAGCCATTCATTTGCTCCCTGGATCTTATCGGATGTCCAATGGAGACTGAAGACTTTGTAGTGAGTGGGACATGTTCAGAACAGATGTATGGCATGTGTGAATCTCTTTGGGAGCCAGACTTGGTGAGTATAGAAGGATTTGTGGAGTAGCCCAGATAATACTTTATTTTAAATAAAATCAAAGTGGTCGCACAGCTAGAAAAAAAATAGGGGTCATAGATTGCTGTAGGATTGTAGTTAAAGCGGTTGTAAACCGCAAAAAAAAATATTAGCTTATTATGAAATACTTACCTCGGAACGAGGTGTAGGGAACTTAGCTGGTCCACACCGAGCGAGATCTCATCTTGACTTGGCGTGTCTTCCGGGTATCGCTGCTCCAGTGCTGTGATTGGCTGGAACGGCGATGACGCTGCGGGAGATTTAAATCTGGCCAGGTACGACGGATGCCGGTCCTTTCGCTGTGCAATCTGCGGCGCATTGCGAGGGGAATATCTCCTAAACCGTACAGGTTTAGGAGATATTCTTTATACCTACAGGTAAGCCTTATTATAGGCTTACCTGTAGGTAAAAGTAAAAAAAAAGAGTGGTTCACAACCACTTTAAAAATGGTCCTGCAGCCCAATGTGGCTCTATCCTCACATAGGTAAGGATTAGGAAATTGGGTACCTGGGATTGGGTAAGTGGTACCTTTTTTTTTATTTTTATATATATATATATATATAGTTCCTCTACCACCTCCACCCCAAAACGATGGTGCTTTTCAATTGGAGACTGGAAGGAGGGAAACTAAAACTTTTTTTCGGGTGACGTTACACTTTGAGTCCATTCACTGTTGCATTGTGGTGACTTGTTTCATAGCACCCAGCCTATCCTAATATAAAGACTGGTTTACCACATTGCACATAAATGTACAGCATTGCATTGAATTTGATATACAGTATCTCACAAAAGTGAGTACCCCTATTTTTGTAAATATTTTATTCTATATTTTCATGTGACAGCACTGAAGAAATTACACTTTGCTACAATGTAAAGTTGTAATTGTACAGCTTGTATAGTAAATTTTCTATCCCCTCAAAATGACAGCCATTAATGTCTAAACCGCTGGCAACAAAAGTGATTACACCCCTAAGTGAAAATTTCCCGAATTGGGCCCAATTAGCCTTTTTACCTCACCGGTTTGTGACTCGGTGTTACAGGGTTTTTAGGTGTAAATTGGGAGCAGGTGTGTTGAATTTTGTGTTATTGCTCTCTCTCTGATACTGGTTACTGGAAGTTCAACATGGCACCTCATGGCAAAGAACTCTGAGGATCTAAATAAAAGAATTGTTGCTCTACATGAAGATGCCCTGAAACTAAGCTGCAGCACGGTGGCCAAGACCATACAGCAGTTTAACAGGACAGGTTCCACTCAGAACAGGCCTCGCCATGGTCGACCAAAGAGGTTGAGCGCCATGAGCTCAGCGTCATATCCAGAGGTTGTCTTTGGGAAATAGACTTATGAGTTCTGCCAGCATTGATGCAGTGGTTAAAGGGTGGAGGGGGGTTACTCATCCTGTCAGTGCTCAGACGATATGCTGCACACTGCATCAATTTGGTTTGCATTACTGTCATCCCAGAAGGAAGCCTCTTCCAAAGATGATGCACAAGAAAGCCCACAAACAGTTTTCTGAAGACAAGCAGACGAAGGACATAGTTTACTGAAACCATGTTTTGTGGTCTGATGAGACCAAGATAAACGTATTTAGATGGTGTCAAGCGTGTGTGGTAGCAACCAGGGAGTGTCATGGCCTTGGGCTGCATGAGTGCTGCCAGCACTGGAGAGCTCCAGTTCATTGAGGGAACCATGAATGCCAACATGTACTGTGACATACTGAAGCAGAGCATGATCCTCTCCCTTCGAGACCGGGCCACGGGGCAGTATTCCAACATAACTCCAAGCACACCTCCAAGATGACCACTGCCTTGCTAAAGAAGCTGAGGGTAAAGGTGATGGACTGGCCAAGCATGTCTCCATACCTAAACCCTATTGAGCATCTGTGGGGCATCCTCAAACGAAAGGTGGAGGAGCGCAAGGTCTCTTATATCCACCAGCTCTGTGATGTTTTCATGGAGGAGTGGAGGAGGACTCCAGTGGCAACCTGTGAAGCTCTTGGGAAACGCTATGCCCAAGAGGGTTAAGGCAGTGCTGGAAAATAATGTTGGCCACACAAAATATTGACTCTTTGGGCCCAATTTGGACATTTTCACTTGGGGTTGTACTCGCTTTTGTTACCAGCGGTTTAGACATTAATGGCTGTGTGAGTTCTTTATTTTTCTTCAGTGTTGTCACATGAAGAAAAGTGTTTAGTATTTAAAAACTGCCAAAATGTTCTTGTTACACAGTTGGACTGTGCAATCTATTTAGCTGTACTGCACAGTGGCCGTGCTTTACCATTCACCATTCTTTATGAATGTATTCCACTCTTTCAAGATGCTATTGCCTGTTTTTATCCATTTAGGTTAAATGGACAAAAACAGGCAATAACTTTTGTATGCAAATACAAAAACGCCAATAGGAAACTGCAAACCTGGAAAAGCTTAACAGGCAGACAAAAAAGACTGCCAAGTAAATGTTAACATTATAATACCTAAAAGTTTACTTGATCATATACTGTAATTTTCCTATTATTATTTTTTTTTTTTCTCAATAATGTACTCATTTTCCCTCTCAAGGAGCCAGAGGACCTTTTTGAAACCATCTCGCAGGCCATGCTGAATGCTGTGGACAGAGATGCAGTGTCTGGAATGGGGGTGGTTGTACACATCATGTGAGTGCCAGTAATTCTTAATCTTAACAAATCTGCTGCCTTGTTGGCAAAATATAATTCACTCTTAAAAGGATGCGCATAAGGTGATATTATTACAATATACAAATATATAAAAGGTGACTCCAGTATCTGTTATAATACGCTTTAAGGTCCTCAAAGAACGGTTGTTTAGCCTTAGACCAGGAAAAGGTCCTTTTTAGGCTAGGTTCACACTAGTGCAAAATGTCCACTCCCGCTGCCTGTAAGACCCCTTTCACACTGAGGCGCTTTGCAGGCGCTATAACGCTAAAAATAGCACCTGCAAAGTGCCCTGAAAGACTCTGCTGTCTCTCCAGTGTGAAAGCCCCGATGGCTTTCACACTGGAGCGGGGCGCTAGCAGAACGGTAAAGTCCTGCTAGCAGTGTGTATACAGCTGCTGCAGCGGTGCTTTGTGTGTGGTTTTAACCCCTTTTTCGGCCACTATCGGTGGTTAAAAGCGGCCGAATACCCCCGTTAATACGACGGTAAAGCGCCGCTAAAAATAGCGTAGTTTTAGCGGCTCTTTATCGTTGTATTTGCAGGGGTATTCGGCTGCTAGCTGCCGAAAAAGGGGTTGAAACCACCCGCAAAGTGCCACTGCAGCAGCGCTTTGCAGGTGCCTATTCATTTCAATGCTGGAGCGGTGAAAGAGCAGTATATACACCGCTCCGAAGATGCTGCTAGCAGGACTTTTTTTTTTGTTCACTGTCCTGCTAGTGCACCACTTCAGTGTGAAAGCTCTCAGTCAATAGAACATTTCACCCAGGCAGAAGATAAAAAAAAAATCTACAAACATAGCAACAAGTGATGAAAGAGATGATAATTTTTCCTATTGGCTAAAATAAAAAACGTTGAAGTTCAAAAACGTCTGACGACGCTGTATGCAAACGCTCGAATACGTGCGACAAAACGCCGGAAAAAAAACGACCAAAGACGCTACGCTCAGGTGTGAATGCAGCCTTAGAGTGCATCTAAAGCCACATTGGCTAGATCTCAGAAGCTTATAAAATTTGAGAAGTTCCTACAACTTTTGTTACTGCGCATTCAACGAGAGCTTTGTCTGCGTCTTGGGCTGAGAGGGCTGGTGCTTCACCGGGACAAATCTGCAAGGCTGCCACATGGTCCAGTTATTTGACCTTCATTAAACATTATCGCCTGGATTTGCTATCCACTCAAGAACAGGCGTTTGGTCAAAAGGTCCTTCAGGCAGTTGTCCCACCCTAGACTGGTAAGTTCTGGCTCATCGTCTCATGGGCTGTCCTGGAAGACACTTCAGAGAAAAGATGAGTTGGGCTTACCGGTAACTCCCTTTCTGAGAGTCTTCCAGGACAGCCGGATTCCCACCCCATTTTGTATGGAAGTTATGTGTTTTATGCATATGTTTTTCGGGGACGTCCTACGGTTCTTGAGATGACTGGCATGGGGCCTGGAGGGACCGCCCCTTTATCCGGTGGGTGTTAACGTGTTTCCTGTCCTGGTGGGAGGAGCCCTAGGCCCTTCCCTGTCCTGGAAGACTCTCAGAAAAGGAGTTACAGGTAAGCCTAACTCATCTTTTTTTAAAGCCGCAAATTTAAAATTTAACATGTGAACAGTCCGTCAGATTTACATATTCTGTATTTAAGCACATAAGCTCCGTTTTGTGTTGAAAATAACTGAATCTAAAACTCTGTTGGGTGTAACAAGATTAGTCTTTTTAAAAGAGGGGATGTAATGGCGCTTTCTAGTAATTAAAATGGATAATACAATGAAAATTAGATATAACTGACAATTCCTGCATATAAAATATTGTGTTCCATTCCAAAGTGTAATAATGAAGGGTGAAAGGATTAGCTGCAACCCAAAGTGCAAAAATAATCCAACGATCCCAATATGTCAGAAAAAATAAGTGTCAAATAAATAAATGTTTCACTCCTGATCGATAATAACCCACCAATCATCAACAAAATGATGCGGGGGATGAGATAGTGATTTTGGTGATAAGAAATCAATGGTGTGAATGAATACCATTATGATAAAGCAATATCACACTGACCATATCAAAACCAAACACAGAATAGTAAGAACTGCAAGGTCCACAATCGAATTAAATATAAGGTGAATATAATGATATTAAATTAAAAAGATGCGTCTTTGTGCACAATCATGCAAATATATAAAGTGTTCAAAAACAATTGGTGACAGAAAGCTTCAATCAATGTTTTCCAAAGTGCATAATGTAATAAAAATGTCTCTTTGTGCACAACCGTGCAAATTACGGTTGTACCGATACCCAAATAGAATACTTCGCTGCAGTATGTGGGGGGGACATCATGGCTGCTGTATGTGGGGGGACATCATGGCTGCAATATGTGGGGGGACATGGCTGCATATGTGGGGGGACATGGCTGCCTTTTGGGACACATTTAAAAAAGTATCGGTATTCGGTATCGGCGACTACTTGGAAAAAAGTATCGGTACTTGTACTCGGTCCTAAAAAAAAGTGGTATCGGGACAACCCTAGTGCAAATATATATAAATCAAGTGTTCAAAAATGATGTAACAAAGAAAATAATTCAGCGCTGGAACCCACACAACAAACTAAAAAATTGCAAGCCAGCACTTAAAGGTAAATTCAAATAAAACACCTCAAACAATATAACAATAAAAGTAGTGCAGCGCAAAAAAACAATTAATTAAATATACATATACATATACAATAGAAAACATTTATGCATATAATGAGAAAAGAAAAAATCCATAAAAAGTGCTCAGTGCTAATAATCCAAATAGGGAAAAAAAAAAAAAAAGTCCATAAACGGTGCTCAGTGCTTATATGATCCAAATCTGGAAAAATTATGTACGTGATCCAAGAGAGTGATTTTCAGAAGAAACCTCCACCAATCAGCAGGAATGGCCTCTCACCTTATACCTTCGACCTACTACAGGTCACAAAGCGTGTAATAGAGAACGTCCTGTTCTCAAAGGTACAGCAAGCAGATACAGCAACTAGACTTCAATGAGACTTCAATGGTGACAGACTCAGGAACGGAGTGAGGCAAACTGGGCATGAAACAAAAGAAAGGAGATCTAGTGCTCTCTGAAGCCAAAACTCTATAAATTTATTCAAGCGAATAAATTTATAGAGTCTTGGCTTCAGAGAGCACTAGATCTCCTTTCTTTTGTTTCATGCCCTGTTTGCCTCACTCCGTTCCTGAGTCTGTCACCATTGAAGTCTCATTGAAGTCTAGTTGCTGTATCTGCTTGCTGTACCTTTGAGAACAGGACGTTCTCTATTACACGCTTTGTGACCTGTAGTAGGTCGAAGGTATAAGGTGAGAGGCCTTTCCGTCTGATTGGTGGAGGTTTCTTCAAAAATGATGACAGAAAGTTTTAATGTTTTCCAAAGTGCATAGGTGCTCCACTGTAACCAAAAAATCCACGATAATGCTTCAGTCCATGATTTTCAAAAGTGCATAAGTGCTTTTAACCAAGGAAAAAACGCCAAGATACCACAGTGTGGATGTGCAGAAATGTGTTTCCAGAAGTCTCTTAACCTTAAAAAGGCTTAAATAAGCCTATAATAATGCTGGCTTGACAAGCACAGCAGATACCGCTGGGGATAAGTGTCTCACAGCCAGCCTGCTGCTCCAGTCCCCCAGGTACAGGCTCTAAGATCACAGCAATATCACTCCCAAAGTGGATGGCACTCAAACAAAGAACAAGAAGGGCTCCATAGCGTAAAAACTTATTGAAGATTTAATGAATAAAAAATACACTTACAGACAGACCCGTAAACACGGCATGTAACAAGTATACAGGTTGTCTCCGCTCTCTGCCGCGAGTGGATGACGTCACCGACAGCTCTCCTTTTTCCTTATGCGTTAAGTGGCTGTACACGCCACTTACTCATAGGATAGGGAGCCGTTGGTTATATGGTGACTTCTACTTTCTCATTCTGCACTGTTAGAGAAGGCTTGGATTACACTGGGAGCAGCTAAATGGAGGCAAGAACCCCCCTCCACATTGGTGGAAGAATGAAAATGCTTTTACAGCTCTGCTCTGAGATGGCAGGCTGACTGCTAATCTATAGCAGCCTCCCACTAAACACACTTTTAACATGTAAGAAGTTATCAGGCTGATAACAGGTAATATGACACTGGCAAAGCTTTTGAGGACACTTTTGGGCATCCCTGCTATTACACTACCCCACTCAGTGAGTCCTCAGTTTTGTACTAAGCAACACAGGGTTAACAGGAAGGGTGGCTTTTGTTCTGTACTGTACACAGCAAAACATGGTGTACAAGGAAATTACACATCGGTGAAAAGACATTTTCCTATGTGATCAGTAAGGAGCAGCCAGACAACAGAACAGGTAGATCTCATGATAACCGGACCAGAACCTGGGGGGGGGGGGGCAAGGAAAGAGAAAAGGTATTGGGAGCATCAGGGCAGACAGATTGGTGTCTGTCCAGGGCAACCACACCTAATCAAATTTCCAGGAACAACCCCGGCTAGTGTAAGTTAGTTTATAAGGGGGCAACGCGGCATTAATCCTATACTCCCAGGAGAACAGGGCAGGGAAGGACCACTTACCAAGAATTTCTTTCTTGGCATAGAACAGGAGATACAAGATTAATAGTTTTACTATGATAGGGTCGTCCTCATGTATTCCCAGCAGGGCCAACTCGGGTGACATAGGGACAGACAGATCAAGCCTAAGGTTCAGTTTAAAAAAAAAAACAGACCAGAAGGCAGAGACAACTTGGCGTTACTAAAGCATGCGGAAATACGTGCCCAATTGTGTCCTACAGCGGTGACAATGTGGATCCCTATCAGGATATATATTGTGCAATCGGACAGGAGTAAAATAGAACTGATACAAGAAATTTTTTTTGGATCAGCTTGTCACCAGATGAGACTACCAACTTAGGGCCTTGTTCTAGACACTGCCCAGTCTTCCCTATCCAGGGCAGGCATGTCCAATATTTTATTCATCTTAGGAGACTCTGTGGTCAGAGTACCATATAGAGCGGACAGAGGCTTCTCCAGATTTGTTCCAAATTTGTCAAATCTCCAAGGCTGCTGCCAGTGAAGGGCTGGTATCATTCAGATAGAGCAGGGCATCATCCACGTAGTGACAGTGTTTCCTCCAGTCTACCCATCTGCAGGTCCGAACTTCAGGAGACTCCCTAATCAAAATCGCCACAGGCTCCAGGTCTAGGGCGAACAGGCTGGAAGACAGCGGACACTCTTGGCACATGCCTCTATGCAGCAGAAAGGGGTTAGAGAGTGTAACGGAATGGCCCGTGACAGACTGAGATATTCCTATATCTAGGGTCACCTTATGTCCACTAGGGCCATAGGGTGACAAAGAATCATAATTCATATATTACAGAAGACATTAATAAGGGACATTAACCACTTAAGGACCGCCTACTGCACATTTACGTCGGCAGAATGGCACGGCTGGGCACATCAACATATATATACGTTGGTTTTAGTACCCAGCCGTGGGTCGCGGGCGCGCGCCCGCGACCCGGTCCGAAGCTCCGGGACCGCGGGATTCGCGGACCCGATCGCCGCTGCAGTGCGGCGATCCGTCCCTGGAGCGGAAGAACGGGGAGAGCCGTGTGTACACACGGCTTCCCCGTGCTTCTCTGTGGCCGGAGCATCGATCTCGTCATCCCTGTAATAGGTGGACGCGATCGATGACGTCACACCTACAGCCACACCCCCCTACAGTTGTAAACACACACATTAGGGCACACATTCCCTACAGCGCCACCTGTGGTTAACTCCCAAACTGCAACTCTCATTTCCACAGTAAACAATGCAATTTAAATGCATTTTTTGCTGTGAAAATGACAATTGTCCCAAAAATGTGTCAAAATTGTCCAAAGTGTCCGCCATATTGTCGCAGTCACGAAAAAAATCGCTGATCGCCGCTATTAGTAGTAAAAAAAAAAAAAATTAATAAAAATGCAATAAAACTATCCCTTATTTGTAAACGCTATAAATTTTGCGAAAACCAACCGATAAACGCTTATTGCGATTTTTTTTTACCAAAAATATGTAGAAGAATACGTATCGGCCTAAACTGAGGAAAAAAAATGTTTTTTTATATATTTTTGGGGGATATTTATTATAGCAAAAAGTAAAAAATATTGCATTTTTTTTTAAATTGTCGCTCTATTTTTGTTTATAGCGCAAAAAATAAAAACCGCAGAGGTGATCAAATACCACCAAAAGAAAGCTCTATTTGTGGGAAAAAAAGGACGCAAATTTGGTTTGGGAGCCACGTCGCACGACCGCGCAATTGTCTGTTAAAGCGACGCAGTGCCGAATCGCAAAAACCCCTTGGGTCATTTGCCAGCGTATTGGTCCGGGTCTTAAGTGGTTAATAATAATTCATGTTTGCAGGATGTCTTCAAATATCAAAAGCTGTTAGCTAGTCAATCTGGGCACACATGCTTTTGAAAGGTGTTCATTCAGGTCTACAAGACCAGAGTGAGTCATACCTTTGTATAATATGCTATTGAAATATCTTAAGGTGTTGGCTATTCACTGTAAAGACATTCCGTTGAAGGTGTTGATTGCACCCACTCTCATAAGGCTCTGCCATTGTGTGATAAAGCTGTCTAGAGAACTTATTCAACTAGATGTCTGTGTTACTATTCAAGGTTAATTGAACACTATTGAAGATACGGTGCCGACGAGTCTACATGGTTAGCTTACCTGAATGCCTTTTAGAGTGTGATTGAAGCCCTCCATGGTGTGAAGGGGGGTGGAGACTACATTGTCCTGTGATTAACTGCATTGTGTTTGAGACTGTATAAGAAGCTGAGAAAATACCAATAAATTGTCATATCTTGGGAAGCAAGAACGGAGCTCTGTCTCGTCTTATTCTGGGAAAGGATATGGATCGTGTATGCAATATTGTCGGAGTGTGTCAGATAAGCTTGTCGTGGTTGGATGGAAGGTCGTAAGCGGTGGTGACCGTTACAGAGAGCCTATCATTGGTATGCACCCTTGCTCTTGGAGCTCTACAGAGCAACTGGACCCAGCGCAGAAATACAGGACCAAACCCAAAACGATGCAATACCTCCCAAAGGTAAGCCCACTCCACCGAAACGCCTTCTCAGCGTCTAGAGAGGCGACCACCCGGGAACCAACATTGTCCCGGGTTATGGAGAGATTCGGAAAGTGGTGTCCGACATTTATATCAGTCCCCTTACCTGGCATAAAACCAGTTTGATCGATATTGATTAACGTGGAAATAACCGAGGATAAGCGCAAAGCCAGTATTTTAGCAAGCACCTTGACATCCACATTGAGCAAAGATATAGGAGGCACATCCCTGTGGATCTGGACAATGATTGCCTCCTCCACGGAGTCCGTCAAGGAGTTGGCCTCTGCCAGCTTAGTGAAAAGGGCTGCAAGTCTAGGTGCTAAAAGCTTGACATGTTGGGAGTAGAACTTCGCCGGGAGTCCATCCACACCCTGAGTTTTCCCATTTTGCAACCCCCCAATTGCAGCCTGTACCTCTTCAATAGTAATACCCGCGTCGAGTTGACTCCTATGACCATTTCTGACAGCATAGGGAAGGGGATATGATCCGGGTAGTCCTGCAACTCGGAGGGGGAGAACTGTGCCCTAGAGGTGTAGACCTCCTGGAAAAAGTCAGAGAACCGAGTTTGTCCTCAGGAGAGGACAGAGCATCCCCCTGTGCATTGCTTATGCTGGCTATATGAGATGACCTTGTCTGGCCTCTAGCTAACCAAGCCAATAGCCGCCCATTTTTATTACTGTACTTAAATAACCTTTGTGCGGAATAGAGCATAGATTTTTTGATTTGATTAACTGTCAGGTCACGTGATTTGCACTGATCGGGGGTTCTATATAAATCGAAAATAGTGTAATAGTATATTGCGCTAACTAGAAAGAAAGTGGATATGGGTCAAGCAGCCAACACAACAAAATGGATATTTGTGAACAATAATAGAAAAAAGTGTAGCGCTAATGCGGGGATCCTAGATGGGATCTTCCCAGTGAATTAAAAAGTAGGTGTATAAAGCCTACTAACACGAAAGCAAGAGGGAAAATATTAAAAAAAAAAATCCTTATACGTGACTATATAAAAGTATCATCTAAAAATATTCAGGCTTATCTATCAAGATAATAATAATAATAATAAAACTATTGTGAATATGTTATAATATCATGCGATATGAGAGCATACAACAGCACAAAGTCCACTGTGGAAAAAATAGGGACAGTCAATCCCACAGAACTTCAGTCCCAACACCTAGTAGGTGTGACACATGTCCTTCTTGTTAACCAACTTGAGTGCGATATGTATTTTTCAAGACGTAGTCTTCACACTTTGGACATATAGAAATAGATGGGTACCCTTACCGGATCAGGTGGACCCTCAACTCACCATATGGCGGTGGGTCTTACGAGCTTATGTAGACCGATTTGTCTAATCCGATTGTCCTCAAGATTGTAGTCCCAAGCAGGAGTGATTCCCAAAACGTATCGGTGTCTATATAAATCACCTCCTGCCTAACAGCCTCCCCCTCCAAGGCCTCAAGGGACCGAGAAGCCTCACTCTGCAAAAAAGAAACGTGAGAAACATTATCCACTCTGATCCATGCCTTGAACACATTCCCAGAGCACCCTAGCATTAGCATCAGAGCCCAGTAGTTGAAAATGGCTTCCATCAACGGCTCTTGTATCCTATCATCGAGCGCCCATGGTGGCAATGGAGTGTGCACAGGGGGCACCACATAATGAATTTCCCTCTTGAACGAAAGTTTCAACCAAGAATGCGTGGCCAGGGGGCCCTAAACAAAAACAGCCAGAGCAGAGACTTGACCCTTGATCGTGCTCAACACAAGTTTCTGATCCATACCACTTTGGAGGAAGGTCAACCCCTGAGCCACTGAGGAGCAAGGATGGAACCCCTGGGCTTCACACCAAATGATTTAAACTTGCCAGGTGCGATGAGGTAGACGTACAGGCCTTTAACATAGTCTGAATCACAGATCCAGAAAAACCCATGTCCTTTAAAATCTGGCTTTCAAGAGCCAATGCTGTCAAAGCCAGCGATAGTAAAGCAGGGTGGAAGACCGGCCCTTGAGACAGAAGGTCCTCCCAAAGAGGTAGCCGCCAGGGAACGTCCACCACAAACCACATCACGTCGGCATACCACGGACAGTGAGGCTAGTTTAGGGCCACTAGTATGACCGGGATCCCTTTGCCCTCTATCCTGCGTAATAGACAAGGAGTTGGTCAGAGGGGAGGGAATGAGTAAATTAGATTGTACTGCTCTTACAGCACCACAAACGCATTGGTCGCATCTGCCAGAGGATCCAACAATCTTGCCACAAACATGGTATCCCGCCTCAAAATGGTAGGTTCAACAAACATCTACATTTGGCACCCCCGAATACCTCCGAATGTAGGGACCGCTTGCCCTGATCCAGCGTCTGAAGGCCGAGAATTCACTTGCCAGTTTTCGATGCCTGGAATGTGTATGGCGGAGAGCAGGAACTAATCTTTCTGCCTATTGCATAATGTGAGCCTTCTTCAGTGCCGCTGCTGCACTTCTCTTGCTTCCCTGATGATTGACATATGCTACCGCAGTGGTGGTGTTTGACTTGATCCATTGATGGGCAGTCGAGCTTCCTCCAAGGTGTATTGTCCCTGAGCTGAGTCCAATCCCAAGACTCTACCCCCGCCTGATAGGCTGGCATCCATTATGACCACCGTCCAGCAGGTGGGGAGAAAGGGCTTTCCATTCTTTAAAGCCAGAGACCTCATCCACCACAGAAAACGCACTCGTTGGTCTCTTAACCACTTAACGCCCTCCGCACGCCTATTTACGTCCACAGAAGGGCTCGGACAGGCAGATGTACGTAAATTTTTGTCCCTGCCTACTAGCGGTTCGGGGGTCCGATCGGGACCCCCTCCGCTGCGGGGCGGCTTACCTCCGGGAGCGATCCGACTCGAGGGGGCGGCGGTTCGTTTCTGTCCGCCCCCTCGTGATCGCTCCCAGCCAATCCTGTGTGCCCCCGCCGTGTCACTTCCTCTGCCTGTAAAATGTAAACACAGGCAGAGGAAGTGATGCAGCGCTCATCTCGGCGGTATTTTCAAACCGCCGAGATGAGAGAAGAGGCACAGTAAGTCTACACTGACACCAGTACACGCAGGCACATTTAACCCCTTGCGATCACCCCCCCACCCCCTGTCACACTGTCACTGAATGCAGTGATCATATATGTATGATCACTGCATTTAGTGTCAGTGTGACAGGCAGTTAGTGTTAGGTTCAGGGTAGCCCCCTTGATCACCACCCTAGTTAACCCTTTCACTCCCTATTGCCAGTGTCACTAAGCGATCATTTTTCTGATCGCTGTATTAGTGTCACTGTTGCTGCTAGGTAGCTAATTTTTTTTTTTTTTTTGAGATTTTTTTTTTTTTTTGAGATTTTTTTTTTTTTTTACTAAAGACATGTGGCTGAATAAATTTTGGCCTAAATGTTTGACTAAAATTTAGTTTATTCAATTTTTCTTATAGCAAAAAGTAAAAAATATTGTTTTTTGTTTTTTTTAAATGTCGCTCTATTTTTGTATATAGCGCAAAAAATAAAAATCGCAGAGGCGATCAAATACCACCAAAAGAAAGCTCTATTTGTGGGAAGAAAAGGATGCAAATTTTGTTTGGGAGCCACGTCGCACGACCGCGCAATTGTCTGTTAAAGCGACGCAGTGCCGAATTGTAAAAACGCCTCTGGGCATTTAGCAGCATATTGGTCCGGGGCTTAAGTGGTTAAGGTGAATCCAATTGTCCAGGGAGGCGAAATACCTGGTCCACTTGAATATTCTTCTGCAGTGTTCTTTGTATGGAACTCTGTATACGAAACCGCTTTGAAGGCAGTCACTATCAGGGCTCAAAAATACAGGGAGGGCCGTCTGTAAGCTATAAGCTGCTGGACCGGTAAACATTGCTTGAAGAGTGTGTCTGGAAGTAAAACCACGACCCACTCCAAATCGAGGCTCAGTCCCAGATACTCCAGGCAAGACGTTGGTTAACAATGTGCAGAAGACAGACTAAAGGGCAGAGCTACAAACTGAGAATGCTCGTCTCTAAAGGTAAAGCGTAGGAAGCACTGATTCCCCTTGCAAATGGGACTGTGCAGGTAGGCGTCCTTGATGTCGTCTCTAAGGGCCAGAAACTCCCCTTAGCTGAGGGAGGCCACCACCGAGCAAATGGATTCCATCGTGGACACGCACTAAGGCATTCAGGGCCTTTGAGGTCCAGGACTGGGCGAACTCCTGTGAACAGATTGGAGTAAAAACCCTGGAACCCCTCTGAGTCACGCACTCCCGAAGAGCTGCACAGTCTTAGGCCGCGTACACACGATCGAATCTATCTGCTGAAAACGGTCTGACAGACCGTCTCAGCAGACAGATTCGATCGTGTGTACGGGCGAGCCGACGGATTTGGCCAGCAGACAGATTTTAAAGCATGCTTTAAAATCTGTCTGCTGGGAACCTGTCGGACCAATATGTCTGCTGGTTAGTACGCTAACCAGCAGACATATCTGCCCGCACATGCGTCGAATGGATTCGACGCATGCGCGCAAGTGATTTACTTCCTGGTGCGGTGACGTGGCGGCGTCAACGTCATCGACACGTCAGCGCGCTGTCTGCCGGCGGGGATTTTGGTTTGATCGTGTGTACACGATCAAGCCAATACATCCCAGTAGACAGATCTGTTCAAATCGGTCTGTCCGACCGCTTTGAACAGATCTATTTGCTCGTGTGTACGGGGCCTTATACAGGGCCCATAGGCACACTGGCAAAAGGCGGGAGGGGAGGGGAAAAAAAATCTGTCCAGAGCAAAGGAATGACACTTGTAACCCGAGAGAATGATTTGCGGAAGCCATTTTGTGAATGAGGGAAGTCCATGGGCCCAGAAGACTGAGTTAGGGGGGCCCCCCACCCTGGGAGTGGCTGAGCGCAAACCTTCATGGTGAGGACTTCTCCGCAGGCTTAGCCTTTTGGAGCCAGGGGGAGGGTTTGAAACTCATGGCTGAGGAGCCAAGAGAACAAAAATGATAAAAGGTGCTCCTTCCTATTGTCCTAAAGCAGGAAGGTACTCGTCACCCAAAAGGTTTTGATGTCCTACAAGGGCAGGTCTGCCAGGGCTTTTTTGGATGTCAGGTCCTCTGATCAACAGACGGTTTAGAGAGAAGTAGAGCCGCATCAAGGTATGGGTCACAAACTTTTAAGATAGAGGGAGCAAGCCAAGCAGAGCCTCTCTAGCAAACATGCAGAAGCCTGTGAAATCCACTGTGGCTGGCAGCATCCACACTGCTGAGTCACCTGGAATTCTTCTATGAAGAGGGGAGGAGGGTGAGAGGAGACCCTGTGTCACCCACCACATTCACTACTTACCAATCCATAGGAGCATGCAGTTAAGGCACCTGTGACAGATCCTTTGAAGTGGGTGGGCTGTCGGCCAAGGGTAACATGGACAACAGGCGCCTGGTCATCTGTGTCCCCCACGGAATTAGGGGCAGGGTAGGTATGGGTTAAGGATGTTCTGTACACGGACTGTGCGCACCCTGAAAAGGAATTTGCTCTGCCAACAATGTACAGAACATCCTTAACCACTTCCCTAAAGCCCCTTTCGCACTGGGGTGCAGGCGGTGGCGGCGGTAAAGCAGTGCTATTTTTTATGTTGAATCTGTTTTATTGAGTCACAAGCATTAGTAAAACATTTCGACAAAACATAGGTCAGGAATAATAACTGAATATTGAGTGTACAAGTCCATACTTGGATCGGGAGGACACCAAAAGTACATGTATCGCATATGCATAGTCAGGTAAGCAGTGCTATTTTTAGCGGCGCTTTACCGTCATATTTGCGGAGGTATTCGGGCTACTAGCGGGGCACTTTTAACACCCGCTAGCAGCCCTAAAAAGGGGTTAAAACCACCCGCAAAACGACACTGCAGTGGCACTTTGCCGGCGGTATTGCTGCGGTGCCCATTCATTTCAATGGGCAAGAGCGGAGGAGGAGCAGTATACACACCGCTCAGTTACAGCTCCAAAGATGCTGCTTGCAGGACGCTTAACGTCCTGCGAGCGCACCGCTCCCGTGTAAACACCCTTGGGAGCGGCTCTTTCAGTGCGCTTTGCAGGCGTTATTTTTAGCATTATAGTGCTTGCAAAGCGCCTCATTGTGAAAAGGGGCAGTTCTGGGATTTCTCTTATGTATATAACTGGAGGGCCATAGTTTAGACACCATGGGTCTTCAAACTATGGCCCTCCAGTTGTTCAGGAACTACAATTCCCATCATGCCTAGTCATGTCTATGAATGTCAGTTTTACAATGCCTCATGGGATCTGTAGTTCTGCAACAGCTGGAGGCCTGTAGTTTGAGGATCCCTGATCTACACACCATCTCACAAGCGAGTACACCCCTCCATGTTTTTGTAAATATTTTAATATATCTTTTCATGTGACAACACTAAAGAAATTACTTTGCTACAATGTAAAGTAGTAAGTGTACAGCTTTTATAACAGTGTAAATTTGGTGTCCCCTCAAAATAACTCAACACACAGCTATTAATGTCTGGCAAAAAAAGTGAGTACAAAAAAGTGATGTCCAAATTGGGCCCAAAGTGTCAATATTTTGTGTGGCCACCATTATTTTTCAGCGTGGAGTTTGGGCATGGAGTTAACCAAAGCTTCACAGGTTGTCACTGGAGTCCTCTTCCACTCCTTTAATGATGACATCACAAAGCTGGTGGATGTTGGGAGACCTCATGCTCCCCCACCTTCCACTTTGAGGATGCCCCACAGATGCTTAATAGGGTTTAGGTCTGGAGACATGCTTGGCCAGTCCATCACCTTGACCCTCCGCTTCTTTAGCAAGGCAGTGGTTGTCTTGGAGGTGTGTTTGTGGTCGTTGTCTTGGAATACTGCCCTGTGGCCCAGTCTCCGAAGGTAGGGGACATGATCTGCTTCAGTATGTCACAGTACAGTTGGCATTCATGGTTCCCTCAATTAACTGTAGCTCCACAGTGCCGGCAGCACTCATGCAGCCCCGGACCATGCCACTCCCACCACCATGCTTGATTGTAGGCAAGACACACTTGTGTTTGTACTCCTAACCTGGTTGCCACCACACATGCTTGACACCATCTGAACCAAATAAGTTTATCTTGGTCTTATCAGACCACAGGACATGGTTCCAGCAATCCATGTCCTTGGTCTGCTTATCTTCAGCAAATTGCAGGCTTTCTTGTGCATCATCTTTTAGAAGAGGCTTCCTTCTGGGATGACAGCCATGCAGACCAATTTGTAGTGTGCACAGAGTATGGTCTGAGCACTGTCCCCCCACCCCTTCAACCTCTGCAAAAAATGCTGGCAGCACTTAAATGTCAATTTCCCAAAGACAACCTCTGGCTATGACGCTGTGCACATGCACTCAACTTCTTTGGTCGACCATGGCGGGGCCTGTTCTGAGTGGAACCTGTCCTGTTAAACCGCTGTATGGTCTTGGCCACTGTGCTACAGCTCAGTTTTAGGAGTGATCAGAGGCCCTTGCTCGTTAGAGCTTACAGTCTAGAAGGGAGGATTAAGTGGCTGTAGGGGGATGATCAGATGGACAAAATGAAAATAGGTGTGGGTAGGATAGGCTTCTCTGAAGAGGAGGGGTTTCAGGGATCCTCTAAAGGGAGATAGACTGACAAATTGGGGTAAGGAATTCCATAGGCTTGGAAAGGCTCTGGAAAAGTCCTGGAGACTAGCATGGGAAGAGGTGATGAGAGAGCACGAGGTCTTGAAAAGAACGAAGAGAACGATTAGGTTGGTATTTAGAGACTAGGTCAGTGATGTAGCTGGGGGCAGAGTTGTGGATGGCTTTGTAGGTAGTTGTTAGTATTTTGAATTTCATTTGTTGGGCGAGCAAAGCCAGTGGAGGGATTGACAGAGGAGTAGCAGAGACAAAGCTGTTGGAAAGGTGGATGTGTCTGGCAGCAGCATTCATTTTGGACTGAAGGGGGGTTAGAGTATGCAGAGGTAAGCCAATGAGAAAGTTGCAGTAATCGAGGCGAGAGATGACAAGGGAGTGAATTAGTTTTGTTGTATCATTGGTTAGAAAGGGGTGTTTTTTTGAGATGTTGCGGAGGTTGGACATGGGGATTGAAGGACTACTCCTAGGACCTTGGCATGTGGGGATGGGATTATGGTTGTGCCATCAATTTTGACAGAGAGATCAGGGGAAGAGGCACGTGGGGGGGAAAAAATAAGTTTGGTTTTGGATAGATTGAGTTTGAGGAAGTGGTGTGACATCCAAACTAATATATCTGATAGTAAATTAGTGATACATGAGCAGAATGAAGGGACGAATTGAGGGCCAGAGAAATAGATTTGAGTGTTTTCAGCATAGAGATGGTAATGGATCAAAAGTGGGAGGCTATAAACTGACCCAGGGAGGAGGTGTAAATTGAAAATAGGAGAGGTCTAAGAACAGAACCTTGGGGGACCAAAACGGAGAAAGTAAGAGGAGAGGAGGAAGTAGAATTGTAAGTAACGCTAAAGGTGTGGTTGGAAAAGTAGGTAGAGAAGCAGCGAAGAGTACAGTCACTGAGACCAAAGGTGTGGAGGTTTTTAAGGAGGAGTGGGTGGTCAACTGTATCAAAGACAGCAGAGAGGTCCAGGAGTAGGAGTACAGAATAGTGTCCCTTAGTTTTGGCTGTTAGTTTATCGTTTTAGTTTTAGGAGAGCAGTTTCTGTGGAATGTTGAGGACGAAATCCAGACTGAAAGAGAATCAAGAA
Source organism: Rana kukunoris (assembly GCA_029574335.1). NCBI lineage: Eukaryota > Metazoa > Chordata > Amphibia > Anura > Ranidae > Rana > Rana kukunoris. The sequence goes on from JAJQKJ010002816.1 coordinate 46,744, forward strand.
GGTTATTATCGGCAAGGTGGACGCTCAGTCAGTTGTAGACTAGACGTTTAAGTAGTTTGGATAAAAAGGGAAGCAAGGAGATAGGGTGTAGGTTGTCGGGATTGAATGGGTCCAGTGTGGGCTTTTTAAGCATGGGACTGACAAGTGCATGTTTCAAAGAGTTAAGGAAGATGCCAGAAGTGAGGGAGAGATTGAAGATGTGGGTTAGAGAGTGTAGAATTTTAACACACATGCTTCCCATTCACACCTGAGACCCTGTAACACTTTGTCACATGACACCGGGGAGGGAGGATGGCTAAATGGGCCATTTTGGAAATTTTCACTTAGTTTACTCACTTTTGTTGCCAGCGGTTTAGACATTAATGGCTGTGTGTTATTTTAATGGGACAGCAAATTTTGCACTGTTATACAAGCTGTACGTACACTCACTACTTTACATTGTAGCAAAGTGTAATTTCTTCAGTGTTGTCACAAGAAAGAATATAATATACACAATTTACAAAAAAAGTGAGATGGTTTCCTCACTTTTGTGAGATAGGCCCCTTTCACACGGGCGGACCATTAAGATACGCCTGTCTTTTTTTTTTTTTTTTTTTTTTTTTTAGGCGGACCTGAATGGACGCCCTGTGCAGGTCTATAGGGTGACATGTCCGCTAACATCTGACCCGCTCCGATCCGTTAAATTGTGACGGATGGAAACCCTATTTTCCGTCCGTCTGGCAGATCAGATGAAAACTGACTGACTCTACGGTCTGTCTTCATCCGATTTCCTCCATAGAGGAGAGTGGCGCTCTGACAGGTCGGTCCCTGCACAGTGTGCAGAAAAAGACCTGTCATCTGCCTGCTCGGCGAGGATCGACAGAGTGATCCCTGCTGCGCAAATTGGAGCCCGTACATGGACACATCCGTGTGACAGGGCATGGCAGTCGTTGCAAATTTTTATGGTACACGTTTTTTTGCGCAGCATTTTTTCAAACACAATTTTCTTGCTCGTACATCACGGTACACAGAGCCTTAATTACTTAATGGGTTATGTAGTCACCACAGGTGATTGAACACTGGCAAACCCAATTAAAATTGAGTTCCTCCCCTATATAACCCCTCCCAAATGGAGAGGTCACGTTGAACACGTGCTAAGAAGAAAAAGCTCTTTTGATGGTCTGCGGAGGCCCAGGAGCTATAACCGGATCCATACCTTGGGCCGATATTAAAAGCCTAAGATGGGTGGTACCCGGGCCTTGTGTAAAGAAGAAACAAGGTTTGCCTGTAATGTCTTTCTGCGGAGGTCTGGGCTCTGGGATCCAGGCTTTGGTGTACTTATGCAACTCTGGCACGAAAAGTTACTGGCAGAGTGTTCTACAGGTCCAGGTATGAGGTTCCTCTAAGTAGGAACCCATGGAAACCTGAAGGTTGGCACAACATTACCCACCATGATGTGTGAAGCCTGGATATACTATTTTTAGTAGCTTTCCTGCAGCAGGGATAAAGTTAAGAGAATTAAAAAAAAAAAAGTTTTATCTTCTGCGAGTAGGATGTCTTGCATGGTTTTCACCACTAGAGGAAGTAAGTTACATACCTGGTTTATTCTTACAAAGCCATCCAGGACACGCTCAGTGAAGTCGGTCAGTTTGAACACCACTTGCCTCCTCCGCTGCAGGCTCTGCCACAAAACACATTTAGGGTCCCCCTTTTGCCATAGGGCACGGCCATGACAGTCAGCGCGTGTGTGCGCCAGGAGCGCACTTTAACTGTCTATAGGCAGGTGACGAGGGGGAGGGCCGTGGTTGTTCGTGCGTGGCGCACCTGTGTGCAGGCGCCAAGAGGCTTGTTTAAAAGGCCCAGCACGCCAGAGCCTTCTGTAATGCGGCATGGACACAGAGCTGTAAGCATTCCTGTGGATTGAACCGTGCAAACCTAAGACTCCTTTTTGGCATCAGGTTGTGTAGTGATCTAATATTTGTGTATTGTAAGACAGTGATTGCATTTTTGTGATGATACCTTTGCTTTGCAGTAAGGACTATGTCCCCCAGAAGAGGTACAAGGGCTAGTAAAAGAGGCACTAGGAAATCCCCACTTATGGCTAAGGATTCTGAGCTTGCCTTCAGTTTACCATCCCCCCTCTGTCAGTCTGATAGCAGCCTCACAGGATAATCATGTGCCCCTGTCTGGTTTTGCAGCTTCTCCTATGGCAGCTCCTGTATACTGAGGATGCTTTAAAAGTTGCTTTGGATGGCTTAAAAGGATGGATTGCTACTAAAATTGCAACCTCCTTAAAAGATGACAGAAAACTGGGTAGATCCCCCTTCATCTCCTCTGGCTCTCTCATCAGATGAGCATTCTGAGGTTGAAAAATCCCTCTCTGGAGATGAGGATCAGGTGCAGTCTGAGGACTCCGAGAATGAGAAGATTCCTTCTACCTCTCACTCGCTAAAGATACAGGTGCAATATTATGCAAAGATGGTGCGTGCCACTTACAAATTGCCTCCCGTTAAAGCTCTGATGTCCTCTGTTTCCTCTTTGGGATCTCGGAAATCGCCACATGCTGCATGCTCCTTTTCTAGTTCATCCCTTGCTGGATAAACTGATGTATGATGACTGGGTTCACCCAGATAAACTGTTTTATCCTCCTTAGCAGTTTTCCCTCATTTATCCTATGGGGGAAGGTTTCACTAAGAAATGGGGGGGGTACCTGCTATCGATGCAGCTATTTCTTGTGCAAACAAAAGCCTGACGTATCCAACTGATAAAAAGCTGGAATCTTTATTGAAAGCCTCCCTGTCGGTGCTGTAGTACTACCTGCAGTTGGCATATGTCAGTTCCTTAAGGAACAGATGAAGCAGATAGTTAACCTCCTCCCTACAGAGGAGCTTGAGGTTTGAGGACCCTCCTAAGGCCCTATGTTTTACGATTGATGAGATTATGAACTCTGTTCAGCAAGCATCCCATTTGAATCTCCTACTGGTTCACATGCGCAGGTCCCTTTTGGTTGAAACATTGGGAAGCCAAAAGATTACCAGAGGCAAATCTACTCTGCCGGTTAAAAAGAATAGTAAACGTCCTATATTTAAGCGTTCTCTTTTTCCAGCCCCTGGAACCTCATTTTTCAGGCAGTGGAGACGGCCTCCCCAATCTAACACTAGGGGAAGGGCCCAGAGCCAAGCCCAAGGGCAGAAAAGGACTTGGGGTTCAAAATCTTCCAAGCAGAACCCCAAAACTTCCCTAAGAAGGGATTCCCCCCGTTTGGCCGAGTGGGGGAAGGCTGCTGCAATTTGCAAACGCCTGGCGGGAAGAAGTTCAGGACAAGTGGGTCAGCTCCACGGTGTCCTCAGGCTACAAGCTGGAATTCAGAGAACTTCCACCACCCCGTTTTTCTTAGATCAAGAATTGCCAAAGATCCAGAAAAAAGAAGGCTTTTGTTTTTGGCTTTGGAATGCCTGTTGTCCCAAGGGGTAATCATAGAGTTGGCTCCAGAGAATCAGGGTTCTACACAAACCTTTTCGCGGTTCCCAAAACAAACAGGGATGTCAGACGTATTCTAGATCTGAAAAACCTGAATTGGTTTCTGAACATCTGCTCCTTTCGCATGGAGTCTGTCCATTCAGTTGTCTCCATCGAGGGAGGAGATTTCCTGGCATCAATAGACATCAGAGATGCTTATCTACATGTGCCAATTTTCCCCACTCGCCAAAGATTTCTAAGGTTTGCGGTGGATCATCGCCTCTTTCAGTTTGTGGCCCTTCTTTTCAGTCTGGCTACTGCACCTCGAGTGTTCATGAAAATACTGGCCATGGCATGGGGCATAACATTAACAGACTATCTGGATGATCTGTTGCTCATAGATCAGACCACTGCATGCTTGGGCCACAATGTCCACAGAGCACAGTGGAGTATTTAGAATACCTAGGCTGGATCCTCAATCTGGAAAAATCCTCTCTACAGCCTCAGAAAAGGCTGGAATATTTGGGCATGATTATTAGACACCTCCCAAAGCAGGGTATTACTTCCCAAGACAAAGGAAAAAGCTATAGGATACTTGGTCCAAGTGATAAAGGCAAAAAGAAGGCCTTCCATCCGTCTATGCATGAAATTATTGGGAAAGATGATAGCCTCTTTTGAGTCTGTCCCTTACGCCCAGTTTCTTTTAAGACCGTTACAGGCCGGAATTCCGTGCGCTTGAAACAAAGATGTTCAGGCCCTGGACCTTCCTAGGATCTTCCTATGATCTTATCTCCAAAGGTTCGCCAGAGCCTCAATTGGTTGCTCCCCCAAAATCTATCAAAAGGAAGATCCTTTACTCTGGTTACCTGGAAAATGGTAAACACAGACGCCAGCCTTCTAGGCTGGGGGGCAGTACTGGAAGAGGCATCTGCCCGGGGAAGGGGCCCGGAGTCGATATTGTGATTTATGCGTTCCCTTCAGTTCAGCTTCTCCCACGATTCCTTTAGAGAGTCAAAAGGGAAGGAAAGCCAGTGATTTTGGTGGCCCAGGAGACCCTGGTATGCAGAAATTGTAAGAACCTTTTGGTTCTCCCACAGTGCTCGGACCTACTATTGCACTGTCCAATATTCCATCCTGCCTTACATGATGGTTTATCTCTGAAGCAAATTTCTCTTTTTCGTTCATGGACGGACACAGCAGCAATCTTGACAAAGTGGGTATTGGCTTTTCGATTAGGAGTGACTAGGCAGAAAACTTGTTAGAAAGGGGCGGTCCCTCTGGGTATAACCCCACTCCCCGCATCTCGTAGCTCAGTTTTTTTTCTGCCTAGTATAGGACATGGCTCCCTTCGGGCCCGTGGCCTGGAGATTTTTCTTTTCTATCTTTTGGTCCTGTGATCTATCAACTGCCGACTGGGTGACAAGCTGTAGTCTTCCCAGTTTCGTCCATCGAGCGTGTGCCGACCATAGCTACGCTCCGTCGCTTTATGGGTGGCCAGTGAGCTACACGCTCCGGGGCACGCATATGACCGGTCTATATGGCTGAGTCACAGCAGCCCAGCCGGGCCGACAGTCACCGCCGTCAACGCGTGGAAGATGGTCTGTCTGGGATACTTCCAGCGTCATCCACGCAGGACGGGTAAGTAGCTGGGCATTCCCGGGAGGTTGAATGGGGTTGCTGCCATTATCGGAGTTGTGTTTTTTATTTATTTTTTATTAATTTTTTTAGTGTGTATTTTGTGCGTGTACTCGAGAGAGGAGCCGGACTGCAGGAGTTGGGAGTAAGCAGGCCTCCCCCAGAGGCAATCTGCCATCTTTCTCCATGCCCCCGGGTGGCAATGGCGGGTGTGAGGGGGTCCTCCCACACAGCCCGTCCTACCTGCTCCGCTTTGAAGCCCAACGGGGCAGAGGGACTCCCCTATGAGGGAGTGAGAGGACCTAGCCTGCTCAGCCAGCCCCGTTAGTCCTTCGCCTCTCTTTTTTAGAGACCGCGTGGCCAAAGTGCGTGCGTGTTAACCCAATTTCGAGTGCGTGTAAGTGTGGTGGTTTTATGTGGGAGGGGGTTGGGCGTACTAAGCGCAGGCTTACCTCGCATAGCACACCCACCGGGAGCCGGGCTGAGACCACCAAACTCAATTCACATGCTGCCGAGACCGGGATCCGAACCCTTAGCTGCAGAGGTGAACGGCTTGTCAGCGCAGTGCCATTCGCGTTGAGTCACCGCGGCTCCTTCTTGGAGTTGTGTTTTCATACCTGTGTGTTTCTCCCTTCATGCGGTTGGCAACTTTGGCTGCACCTGGCACCTATTTTGGCCTCTATCTGCCGCTCGGCAGCCATTTTCTTGTGGCCTGCGCAGTTTACAGTACGTCTGCTTGGTGGCCATTTTAGGAGGGTTCTTGGCCTCTAGCGCTCGTTTATCCAGTGTGAATTGACAACACACGCTTCAGAGGCTCAGACTGACACAGGCGGCTGTAGAAAAAGCACCACAGACGGGAGGGGGATGGCAGCTGTGGGAACACGGGGGGGGGGGGGGAACGCGCCCCGTCCCCCGCTGTCCTCTGGGAACAACTTTGAAGCAGAGCAAGGCCAAGCTGCCGCTCATGGCCCTGGTTCTGATGTGTCTGAGGATGCAGACAGAGACCGGTCGGACAGTGCGGATGTCTCCGGGTCAGCGCACAAGGGGGCTCAGTTAGGTGATCTTATCACCACAGTGCGACATACTCTAAAGGTGGAAGAGTCTGTGGAAGCGGCAGAGATGTCGATCCCTTTCGGGTTGCATAAGCCGACCCGCACTGCTAAGGTGTTTTCTTGTGTGTCTTATCTAGCCAAACTCTTATACAAGGAGTGTCCCACAGACGATTTTTTCAGTCCCTAAAAGTTTGGCGGTTCGGTACACATTTTGAGGAGAGTTTTCTAAAAAAAAAAAAAATTGACCTCTCCCCCGATAGCGGACCCCTCTGTGTCCAGGTTAAACAAGGTAACTACGATCCCGGTGGAAGGGGCTCCTGCTTTCAAGGACTCTGCGGACAAGAAGGCTGAGGCAGTTGCCCACTGCCTATACACGGTGGTGGGCTCGGCAGTGCATCCAACTGTGGTTGGGGCCCTGGTGTCTCAGACTCTCACTGAATGGGCTAAATTGGTGCACCATGGGTTAAAGGAAAGACTGGCTCCCTCGGACGAGGTGGCTCTGGCCGACCAGTTGGCACAGGGCCTCTTAAGTTTGTCTGCGAGTCAGCTTTTGGTATGATTCCTTTGCTGTCCAGAGCCTCAGCCTATGTGGTGGTGTTGCGCCGTCTGATCTGGCTACAGGGTTGGTCTGCGGACCAATCTTCCAAGAAAGCCTTGATGGATTTTCCCTTTAAAGGCGACACTGTTTGGAGCATCTCTGGATGACATTAAGGATGCCACCGGAGGTAAGAGCACTCTGCTCCCACCTATGGGCATATGTCTAGTACCTTGTGAGCTAACTAAAGTGTGGTGTGTGTATATATTGCATATACAGTTACAATAATACTATTTATTGAGCTTTTGGTTTTCTTGGCCCCGCCAGCGCTAGTGACCTGCTATGGTCATTTTGTATCATCCATCTGGCCACATCCTATAGGTGTTTTAGTGTTCATCCCACGACTACTTTTGTTGTTTATAATCTTTGGTTGCTATGCAAGACCTCCCACCTTGGTGGGAGGAGTCTCTATGACCTCTGGGAGGTCCTCCATTGCTTGCCCTGTGGTGCACATTCATGTGTATATAAAAGGGACTTTCTGAGGGTAGTACACTGCTGAGCTCTGATTAAAAAGCTTTGTGCTTTGAAACGCGTCACCCGGCAGTGACCCTCTTCACTTCCTCCATGACCATTTGGAGTGTAGTTTGGGTTCTACATGCTGCAGCCTCTTATGGAATGAGTTTCTTACTGCAAATCTTTCTACCACAATTGTGAGTAGGTTTTTTTGTATTGTATTTTAATACAATTTGTCAAAACAGTAATACACTAGGGGGCATCCTAGTAGAAAACACGAGGAAAAACAACAAAGGCGCCTTTGTTGTTTTTCCTCTTGTTTTCTACTAGGATGCCCCCACCCATGAAGCGTAGCAAGGCCAGTGTTATCGTTATTTCTATGGACCTTTGATTGTCTGACAATCCACTCAGTTTTTGTTTTCTGTTATCCGATCAATGTCCTGAAACTTCGGGCAATCTGGCTTTGCCTCTCCATGTGGTCTCAGTGGCTACGGAGGCGCCCAGTCGGACAACGCCACGGCGGTGGTGTATGTCAACCATCAAGGAGGAATAAGAAGCTTGATTGCAGCGTCGGAGGCCGCTCGCTTCCAGAAAGAAGCGTGTCGGCCGTGTACATTCCGGGCGTGGAAAACTGGCAGGTGGACTACCTAAGTCGCCAGATGCTGGACCAAGGAGAATGGTCTCTACACCCAGATGTTTCAGCTCCTTTGCCAAAGGTGGGGTGAGCCGGACATGGATCTCCTGGCTTCTCAACTTATTTGGAAGGTATTGAGGTTTGTGGCCAGGTCCCATGGGCAGACGCGTTGGTGGCACCATGGAGTCAGTATCGGCTAATATCTGCCTTCCCTCCCCTGAAGCTCCTGCCTCATCTGCTTAGCAGAGTAGAGTAAGAGGGGATTCCAATGATTCTATTTGTTTCAGATCGGCCTTGGTACGCCGACCTAGTGCGTCTAGTAGAAGATGTCCCTTGGCGTCTACCGATACAAGAGGACCTGCTGTCGCAAGGTCCCATACTTCATTCTGCTTTACAGTCGCTGGCTTTAACAGCATGGCTATTGAAAGCCAGGTACTAAGAGACCAAGGCCTGTCGGATTCAGTGATTTCTACCATGAGGAGGGCTCGGAAGTTATCCTTTAGGAACATTTATCATCGCACTTGGAAGGCCTACATATCCATGTGTGAGGAAATGGGGTGGCATCCGTGTACTTATTTGGTCTCCATAATCCTGCTGTTTTTACAGCGTGGGGTGGACCAAAAGCTTGCCTTGCTGTCACAATGTAGAGTAAAAGATTTCCTATCGTCTTGCCACACAGAGTTAATCCAGCTCTTAGAAATCCTCTTTTATTGTTCAGTGAAACAAAACAGACTTCCAGATAAAAACCTGTCTAATTAAAAAGTCCTTACTGCCCCTTTGCTTCGAGTGACAGGTTATCTACATCTCTCCTGGATGTTATAATATGAGGTGATCTAGTTTATAGACAAGTGACCAGGATGTGTTATGTGGGGGGAGAGAGAGAGAGAGAGAGAAAAATCCACCCCTCCCCCCACATAACACATCCTGGTCACTTGTCTATGAATTGTGGATTCTTCTTTCAACGACCCTTGGCGGGCTCACTCTCTGGTAAGCACATTTGTGCAGGGTGTCAGGCATGTGGCCCCTCCGGTCCGGCCTCCACTACCTATGTGGAACTTGAATCTGGTCCCCTCGGTGCGTCAGAACCCACCGTTTGAAAACATTAGGGAAATTCCCTTGTTGACACTTTTTCAGAAAGTGGTCTTTTTTGTGGCTGTCATGTCAGTTAGATGGGTTTCTGAGCTGGCAGCCTTGTCGTGCAAGGCTCCCCATCTGGTCTTCCACAAAAGGAAAATTGTGCTGCAAACCCGCAGCCTTCCTTTCTTCCTAAGGTCGTTTTGGCTTTTCATCTCAATGAGGACATTGTACTTCCATCCTTGTGTCCTCGTCCGTTGCATTCCTTGCACGTTGTCCGAGTTCTGAGAGTATATTTGTCTGCTACTGCTCCGTTACAGAGGTCAGACTCACTGTTTCGGTGGCTAGTCCTAAGAAGGGCTTGGTGGTCTCATCTGCCACCATCTCTCGGTGGCTCGTGATTCAGGCTTATGCCGTAACGGGGCGGGCGCCTCCCTTTCCTGTTACGGCGCATTCGACCAGGGCAATGGGTGCCTCTTGGGCTTTCCAACGTCAAGCGTCTGTCTCCCAGGTGTGTAAGGCAGCGACCTGGTCATCAGTTCACACGTTCACAAAATTCTACAATGTTGATGTAAGTGTATCTTTGGATGCTTGCTTCGGCTGCAAGTCTTGTAGGCAGCTGTCTAAGGTTGCAACTCCTTAGCTGAGGAGCTCTGTTTTGTTTTGGGGTGAAGATTGTTTAATGTTTCCACCCCTCGATTTTGACACTGCTTTGTCCATCCATGAACGAAAGTGAAAATAGGATTTTTGTACTCTCCCTAAAATCCCTTTCTCTGAGCTCATGGACGGACACAGCACCCACCCTTCCTTTTTTATGTTTGTACTGCTTTTTGATGAACTGAGCTGCGAGATGCAGGGAGAGGGGTTATACCCAAAGGGGACTGCCCCCTGGGCGGTACTGTACTGTGTGTGATGTGATTAACACTTTCTAACAAGTTTTCTCTCCTAATCGAAGGCTAATGCCCACTTTGTCAAGATTGCTGCTGTGTCCATTCATGAACTTAGTGAAAAGGATTTTACGGTGAGTACAAAAATCTAATTTTTAATTGGAAAATCCAATGCTGGCTTTGCTTGCTCCATCCTGGCATTCCCTGCTATTGCTCTTCTACCAGGACCCTCTGATCTTTCTCCATCTTTGATTCCTCCGGAGGTTCTTAACCCCAAAGTGCATCACTGCACTTTTTCAACATTAAACCTCCTTTGTACTTGCCCACTCCATTATAATTTTTTGTTTTTTTGCTGCCCCTGTAACCAGTTTTCTCCCCATGTTAAAACTCTATGGTCTATGCCTTTTAGACCTTATTTTGTAGGTTAAGCGTTTATGGGGAACTGTATCGAATGATTTTGCAATCCAGAAATACCACATCCACTGGCCTTTCCTTATCCAGATGACAAGTCACATTCTCATTTAATGTTAACGGATTGGTCTGGTAGGAACGCCCCTTCATAAACCCATGTTGATTACTACTACTGATACGGTTTTCTTCAGTAAGTTTTTGGATATAGTTCCCTTATCCCCTCCCAACGGTTTACATTCTATTGATAGGCTGACTGGCCTGTAGTTTCCCAGTATTTGTCTCTGCCCTTTTTTGAATATTAATACCACATTGGCTTTTTATTCAATCGGCTGATACCATTCCTGTCAACATGCTGTCCATAAAGATTAGGAACAATGGTCTTGCTGTAACCTGACTGAGTCCTTTGAGTGCTCTCAGGTGTAAGCTATTTAGTCTTGGTGATTTGTGTTACGTTTTTTTTTTTGTCCTTTCTGTTAGCCACAAGGGTACATTCTGCAATGTCTTACTAACAATAGTTTGGTCAGTATACCCCTCCTTTTCCTGTGTGTAAAAAAAAAAAAAGCTTTTTTTTTTTCTGCTCAGAAAAGGAGTATACTGACCAAAACTGTATTGTTGGTCTGTAACCATCCTCCCTTCATCTTGACATCGCTTCCAGCCTCCCAGAATCATAGAGCTGGGAGGCCAGCTCTATGATGAATCGATGCCACCGCCGCATCGGATCTCCGACTCTCCAATAATAGAGGAGAGCCTGAAGAGGTGCTATTAAGTTGAGGGGGGCGGGCGTGTCTGTCCTGCTACCTGTAAAAGCAGTCCTGCGGCTAGTCATATGATCTACGGGCAGGTAGTGGTTAAGGTGAGGATGTATAGGGAAGGATTTGGCATCCTTTTGGATGAGAGGACTTTGGAAGCAGCAATTTAAATTGGTGCCAACAACTTTCATGATACAATTTACAAAGGCTTTTTGTGTCTTGAGATAAACTCTGACCCCCTGGGGTCCCTCCTGATTAGTCCTCGGGTGAGAGGGGTCTTCCTTATTCCCTACAACTTGTATAAGCGCCCTTTTCTTCTGCGTCTTCCTGCATTGGTTTCTCCTGATAACGAGAAGAAGGGGAGCACTTCCATTTTGCAACCAAGATGATCCAAACTGGCAAGTTTTCTGGCTGGAAGGCTGCTGCTGTTCCCAAGCCAAAACATGAAAATTCCTTTCTTGTCACAAAGTAACTGGAGGAAGGTGCCCTGGAGGTACCCGATAGGTGGAGAGAGTCAGAGCCAAAAGAACATGCCTTGCTTTTGGAAGTGTGTGTGTGTGTGTGTGTTTGGGGGGTGTCACTGACGGGTTAGCAGGTCTCCTGTTGGGCTACCACAAGGCACTTGGCAGTCCAGCTGCAGGACCCTCTATGGGGTCTAATTTTCACCCATCATGGTGAGTAGTTGATCGAAGAGTCAAAGTATAATACAGTAATACCTCGGATTGCGAGTAATGTGGTTAACGAGCGTTTCACATTACGAGCTATTATTTAAAAATAATCTTTACTCACAATACGAACTGAATTTAAGCCTCTGCGGTGTGCAGTACTGCATTTGCGGTGTGCAGTACTGCATAAGCCTCTGCGGTGGCACCAGTGACACTGAGCCTTTGGATGCACTCGGAAACACTCCGTTCCCGAGCCTCTGAGGGTTTCCTAGCAGTTTCAATCGGTCGTCGAGTATTTCCAAGTCTCTCTGGCACCCCCCCAACTCTGGCCACATGCAGTACTGCATAAAATAGAAGTCATTGGGTAATGGAACTTTGTTTCCATTGACTTCTATGGGGAAACCCGCTTTGATATGCAAATGTGCTTTGGATTACAAGCATTCTCCTGGAAGGGATTATGCTCATAATCCAAGGTTCCACTGTAATCTAGTTAAGCTAAGCGGGAATTCTTTTTTTTTTTTTTTAAGTTCTTTTTATTAAGGTATTTCACAACATACAAGAGAAAGAAACAACTCAACAACAACGACATACAGTACTCAAGTGCGTACAACATACAGCAACACAATGATTTAATAAACATCTGTAGCAATGTGCATGGACCAGGATGCGGCAGGGTGGGGGTGTACCAGTTCTCCTTACTGTATCGGCCTCAAGGTGCCTCTAGGGCAGCTCTATGGGACCGCTCGCCAGGACCATGGCAGTGGTTGCCAACTCAAGCCATATGTATTTAGCCAGCAGTACTAGACTCTGCCAGCCATGCACGCCAAACCTTGTCATATTTCAGTGGACAGCCACGGTTGATGTATGTGTCTCTGTACAGGGGAAGGCTGGCATTCACCAGACGCCTCCACTGCATCAGAGAAGGGGGTGAAGGTTTTTTCCAATGCATGGCAATATTCTTGCGTGCATAGAAAAGCAACAGACTGACCAACGTGCGCCCCGTGGAGGTTGGGACGATGTTCTCAATTATTCCCAGGAGGCACACCTCCATCGCTACCGGCAACTGGGTCGCTGCGACTGCATTGATCACTTCTAGCACCATTACCCAGTACCGCTGAACCTCGGGGCACTGCCAGAAAATGTGGGAGAAGTCACCTGGTGATGCCCTGCATCTCCAACACTCCGGAGAATGCGCCGGGTTCATCTTGTGGAGCCTGTATGGAGTGAAGTAAGCTCTGTGAACTATCTTGTATTGCACCATCCTGTCTCGAATGGAGACAAGTGAGCAGAAAGGGAGATCCCAGACCTCGTCCCAGTTGTCCGTATCTAGCGTGGGGATATCCCCCTGCCATCTGGACCGCAGCCCATCCAGAGGGGGGAGAGACACAAAGATCAGGTACGAGTACAAGTGCGATGTGGGTTTTGCGTCACAATTAAACTTTAGTGTTCTCTCCAACTCCGACTGGGCCACAATGCAGGACGACAAGGGGAACTGAGCCGCGAAGGCATGTGACAGCTGGTGGTATCTAAAAGCGTAGTGCTGGGGTAAGTTGAACATGGAGGAGAGGTCCGAGAATGGTATCAGAGCGTTTTGGGAGACTATGTGCGAAACAAGCTTAATGCCATACCTAGACCAGGCAATGGGGTCTGAGAGCTTATAAAAGTGTGATAAGGTAGGGTTGATCCAGATAGGGGCATTCGGGGATATTTCGGTGGGTTTACATTTTTCAATGGCCAAACCAGTCCGCCACGCCCGCAGGGTGGTGCGCATGGAGGGGGTCAGGGGATACGGGGCGCGAGGGCCCCGATAGAGCAGGAGCCGGAGGGCCTCCAGTGAACCGACCACCGAGGCCTCCAGTGCAGTGGAGGTGTTCATCCCATCTGGCCGCAGCCACCATGCCGCAGTCACCAACTGCGTGGCAAGGTAGTATTTGTAGCAGTCAGGGAAAGCCATACCACCCTGCGTCCGCGGTCTCATCAAGGTTGTCAGCTTGTATCTGGGTGGGGAGGGACCCCAAATAAAGGAGGAAAAAATTTGATTCAGCTTTTTGAAAAAGGACTTGGGCACCCACTGCGGGGAGTGGCGGAAAAGGTAAATAAGTTTAGGGACAATCTTCATCTTAATTAGGTTCACCCTTCCCCAAACAGACAGGGGGAGGTTGCTCCAGGCTTTAAGCCTCGATTGGGCCTCTAGCAGCACCGGGGACAAGTTTTGCGAAATGTATTCGGTCGCCGAGGCAGAGATGGTTACCCCCAGATACTTAAAGGTGGTGACCCAGCTAAGGGGACTGTCGGGAGGGGTGGTGGACCTAGCCGCCTGATCTATAGGGAAGAGAAGGGACTTGGACCAATTCACCCTCAGTCCAGTGACCGAGGTAAACGTGTCCAAGACGGTCAGTGCACCCCGCAGCGAGGGGCCCGCATCATTAAGGAAGAGAAGCATGTCGTCCGCATACAGGGCCACCCTCTCCTCCAGCAGACCCACTCGGAGACCCTTGATATGTGGTGATGTGCGGAGAGCCTCCGCCACCGGCTCAATGGCAAGGGCAAACAAAGCCGGAGAGAGAGGGCAACCCTGCCGCGTTCCCCTGGAAAGTCTGAAGGGGGCAGACAGCCCCCCCCCAGCCGTACTGAGGAAGTGGGGGCCCTGTATATCACCTGAAGCCACTTGATAAATAGCAGTGGGAAGCCCATCCCGCACAGAGTCTCCCACAGAAAGGGCCACTCCACAGTGTCGAAGGCCTTTTCGACATCCAATGAGGCCACTGCTCGCGTTCCCACATTTAGATGCTGAGTATGGATATTGGTAAAAAGTCTCCTAAGATTGACATCTGTGGACCTCCGGGGCATGAAACCCGTTTGGTCTGGGTCTATCACTGAGGGTAACATGGGGTATAACCGAAGGGCAAGGAGCTTAGTTAGTATTTTAAAGTCTGAGTTAAGGAGTGCTATGGGACGGTATGAGGCACAGGAAGAGGGGTCCTTGGGGGGCTTGTATATAAGCGTTAGGTAGGCATGGTACATGGAGGCAGGTAGGCTGCCATCCGTCAAACACGCAGTGTAGAGCCGTGCCAACAAGGGGGCTAGGAGTCCGGAGTGGGCTCTATAGAAGTCTAGTGGAAGTCCGTCCGGGCCAGGCGCCTTGCCCGACGGGAAGGATTGGATGGCCCCCTGTACCTCCAAGGCCGTGAATGGTTGCACTAAGGCTTCTCTCTCTTGGTCGGAGAGCCAGCCAAGTGCCAATGGATCTAGCAGATCATTCAGCGTCTCCGGCCGGAAGTCCGCGGGGAGGCTAGAGGAATACAGCGACTTATAGAATTCACTAAAAGTCTGAAGGATGTCCGGGGGGGAGGACACGGTCCCGCCCCCCAGAGTCCGCAGAGTCGAAATCGTTGTAAGGGGCTGGTCATGCTGGGCCATCATGGCCAACAGGCGGCCATTGCGATCGCCCTGTTCAAAGGCTCTCTGCTTGCCCTTGTATATGTCTAGGCGGGTAACCTCAGCTAAGTGCAGATGCAAATCCCTCTGAGCTGCCATCATCCGATCAAACTGATCCGAGGTGGGGTCTTTATTATAAGCATCAGTATGTTCTATGACCGAACGTTCCAATTCCAGTGTCTTGGCTGAAAGTTGCTTTTTGACATTGGCAATGGAAGAAATGTACTGCCCTCTGGTGTATGCTTTAAAGGTATCCCAGACGTTATCCAGGGGAGTGGAACCCTCATTATTCTCCCAAAATTCAGCTAGCAAGGGGGGCAAGACCTCTGCAACCTCAGGATGAGTAACCCACTGCGCGCCCAGCCCCCAAAGCGCAGCACTGCGCGTTGCCGGCGAGCGGAGCACCACCCTTAAAGGGCTGTGGTCGGACAGACCGCTAGGGAGATAGTCCGCCTCCAACACATCCGCTAACAGTGCGAGGTTGGAGAAGGCCAAATCTATCCTGGATGCGGTTTTGTACGAGGTCGAAAAACAAGAATAGGCCCGCACACCAGGGTGCTTCCACCTCCAAACTTCCTCCAGACCCACTGCCTGAGCCCAGGTCAGCAGGTCCATACATCTATGCCTGGGCGGCGCAGGCCTATCCAGGTCAGGTGACAAGATGGCATTAAAATCACCCATTACCAACACTTTTCCTGGGCAGAAGGGTGCAACCTTCTCAAGCACGTCATATAACAGAGCAGGTGAAAAAGGGGGGGGGGGATGTACAGGTTGACAACAATATACTTCTGTGCCCAAAGTGTGAAAATTAATATCACATATTTACCCAGGGGGTCCGTGCGGACCTCTTCTATCACACATGGAAAGTTTTTGTGGATTAGGATTGATACACCCCTAGCATATGTAGAATATGTGGCATGTATAGCACGCTGAATCCACGGCTTCTTAAGAGTCAGGACCTTGCTGCCCATGAGGTGAGTCTCCTGGAGGAGAACAAGCTTGGGAGAGTGGGACTTCAGATATTGAAAGAGAAGGGCACGTTTGAACTTAGAGTTAAGGCCTCTGACATTCCAGGAAAGAATGGCAAAGGAGTCAAATGAGCGGTCAGCCATCAGGCAAGGGAGGTAAGGGAATGGAAGGATATTTATGTAGATACACCCGGGAGCACCCCAGGAGCAGCAAGAAACCGAGCACATTGCATTGCATATTGATAGCACCTGAGCATATAGCAGCTAGAGAACAGAAAAAAACAGTGAACAAAAAAAACATAGCAAACATACAAAGAAACAAACTTCCCAGGCACCAGGTGCCTATCCTACTATGTCCCATCCCTCCAACAACGGTCAGGGGGGTGGGAATAGTTCTTTTCCCAAACAGAAAACAGAACATAGTGTAAATGAGCCCCGGAACTAGGGGCCCTACACGGCAGGCGCCAGGTCACCTGCTACTACAGCCGGACGACAGCGGTTATCAAATGACCACTTGGTCAGGGTCCGGAGTCCAAGTAAAAAAAAAAAAAAAAAAAAAGGGTGGGGGTACAACAAAGAAGGGGGGAGGACGAGGGGGGGGGCAGGTGTAGCAGTCCTGGTGTGCTGCTACGTCAGTAGACCAAAGTCGTGTGTATCTCGTATCAGGCATTGAGCATCAAAACTCCTCTTGGTACAGTTGGGCTGGATTCCCCAATAAAACAAATCAGAGAGTCAAATCAAAGGAGGGTTGAGTAGTTCCGGGTCTCCAAGCTCAGGATGACCCCGTGAGGACATGACAGCCACCTCGCATCAGTTAGTGGTAGGGCCCGGGGGGGTAAAGGCACACCGCGGCCATATTGAAAAAGGGCCAGCTTGGGATGGCAAGAATACAGTACCATTTACCGGAAAAATGAAGGGGGGGGGGGGGGGAGAGATAAAAATAAAAACAAAAGGTTAAAAACAAAAATTCTTGACAAAACAGGAACATCTCACCATAGCAGCGGGGTCCCTTCTAGATCACCAGGGGGACGGGAGGTAGTAGAGGCACGGGGGTGAATGGAATGCGGCCCCTCAGCGACCATCCAGCCACGACATCGCTGCCTCAGGGTCCATGAAGAAGCGCGTGCGGTCTCCATCGATCACCCTGAGCTTGCTGGGGTAGAGTAGGCTAAACTTGAGGCCTTGGTCCCTCAGGCGTCTCCGTACCTCTGTAAAGGATCTGCGGCGATGTTGAACCTCCGGGGAGTAGTCTGGGAACAGCATGATCCTGGTACCATTGTAGAGGAGGTCCCGTTTTTCCCTGGCAGCAGCCAGAATCCGGTCCCTGTCCCTGTAATTTAGCAGGCGCAACAGGAAGGGTCGAGGTGGAGGCCCCGGGATCGGTGGTTTGAGGGGGACTCTGTGGGCCCTTTCCACCACGAATGTAGGCGGCATCGCAGGCAGATCCAGGAGGGAGATCAGGAAGGCCTCTGTAAATTCTGCAGGCCTGAGGCCCTCTGCCTTTTCAGGGAGGCCCAGGACCCTTATGTTGTTTCTCCTGAGCCTATTTTCGGTGTCTATTGATTTCTCTTGCAGGGCTTTAACCTGCAGCTGTAAGGCATGAAGGTCCCTGGAATCAGCCCTGGTGGAATCTTCCAGCTGAGAGATGCGGCCCTCCGCCTCGGTAAACCGGGCCCTAAATTTGTCCATGTCATGCCGGATCAAGCTGACATCGGCAACGAGGTGATCTATCTTGACCATCACCGAGTCCCGACCCTCCTTGATGGCCGCCAGGAGCTCCGCATGCGAGGAGGCAAGGGATGCAGGTGGATTAGGGGAAGCCATGGAGCCGGCTGACATATTCCCTGCTGGGAGTCTCGTGGGCAAGATGGCCGCGGAGGACCCGTCCCTGGACACCGAGGACGAACGGAGCTTACCCGGAGACAGCGGAGGTGGCCTCGGGGTGCTGGATGTCTTCTTCCGCCCCAGGGTGTCTGAAGGTCGGACGCTGAAAGGAGGAATCTGCGCTGAAATCAGGTAAGGATAAGAGAAGGAGCGGAGCTCTGCCTGCACACGTCTGCTCTCGTTCACATCCCGGCCACGCCCCCCTAAGCGGGAATTCTTAACCACTTCAATACCCAGCCATATACAATTGACGGCCTGAGATGGGATCTACCATCCTAAGTGGCCGTCAATTGACGGCCTGGGCATTGCAGGCGAATATCTGGATGATGCCTGCAGCCAGAGGCATCATCCAGATATCCTCTTCTTCAGCCGACGATTCTGCACAATGTAAGAACGATCATAGTGGCGGTTCCGCCGCTTGATCGTTCTTACAGGCCGCGGGAGGGGACACCCCCCCCCCCTCCCGCCGCCATCCGGTGCTTCTCCGGGCTCACCTGTGCCTTCGGGGGCCCGGAGAACGAATCGGCGGCGGCGGCAGGAAGCATATGGTCACCAGTCATCTCTATGACCGTCGGAGGACCCGGGCGCGATCTGATGACGTCACACCCGGGTCCCCGTAAGTAAACAAAGCCGCAATTGCGGCTGTAAGCCCCCATTCATGAGATTGGTGAAAAAAAATTCACCGATCTCATTGTTTCCAGCCTGGAGGAGAGATGTGAGGTCTTATTGACCCCACATCTCTCCATAAAGAGGACCTGTCGCACACATTTCCTATTACAAGGGATGTTTACATTCCTTGTAATAAGAATAAAAGTTGAAAAAAAAAAAAAGAAAAAAAGTGTAAAAATAAATAAAAGATAAAAAAAAAATTAAAACGCCCCTGTCCCCGATAGCTCGCGTGCAGAAGCGAACGCACACGCAAGTCCCGTCGACATATGTAAACGCCGTTTAAACCACATAAGTGAGGTATCACCGTGCGTTGGAGTGCCAGCAACGAATCTAGCACTAGATCTCCTCTGTAAATCTAAACTGGTAACCTGTAAAAAATAAATAAAGCGTTGCCTATGGAGATTTTTAAGTACCGAAGTTTGGCGCCATTCCATGAGTGTGCGCATAATTAAAGCATGACATGTTGGGTATCTATTTACTCGGTGTAACATAATCTTTCACATAATACAAAAAAATTGGGCTAACTTTACGGTTTTGTTATTTTTTTAATTCATGAAAATAATTGCGTAAATACCGTGCAAGATAAAACTTTGGAATGACCGCCATTTTATTACCTAGGGTGTCTGCTAAAAAAACATATATAATGTTTGGGGGTACCGTGTAATTTTCTAGCAAAAGAATGATGATTATTACATGTAGGAGAGAAGTGTCAGAATAGGCCCGGTATGGAGGTGGTATAAAAACCTGGTATTGAAGCGGTTAAGGAGAATCGGCCCATCAGATTAGGAAACTAGCAAAAGAGCTCTATAGGGGGATTGCCTAGGGGGTGTGGCTTTAAAACCTTTTGCCAATGTCCAATCACCTGACAGTACTAGTTTTAAATTATGGGTCCATTAATATTCAGCCTGTGTGATTAAGGTAAGAGCTTTTTCAAGTAAGCTTATATTTTATTGTCAAAAATAACTTGTATACAGTTGTGCTCATAAGTTTTCATACTCTGGCAGAATTTGATTTCTTGGCCATTTTTCAGAGAATATGAATGATAAAACACAAACATTTCTTTCACTCATGGTTAGTGTTTGGCTGAAGCTTTTTATTATCAATCAACTGTGTTTACATTTTTAAATCATAATGGCAAAAAACTACCCAAATGACCCTGATCCAAGTTCTTAATACCGTGTCACCCTTTAACATTAATGACAGCTTGAAAATATTTTGTGGTATTTGTTAATGAGGCTCTTTATACTCTCAGATGGTAAAGCTGCCCATTCCTCTTGGCAAAAAGCCTCCAGTTCCTGTAAATTCTTGGGCTGTCTTGCATGAACTACAAGTTTGAGATCCCCCAGAATGGCTCAATGATATTGAGGTCAGGAGACTGAGATGGCCACTTCAAAACCTTCACTTTATTCTCCTGTAGCCAATGACAGGTTGACTTGGCCTGTGTTTTGGAGCAATGTCATGTTGGGATGCCTAAGTACGTCCCATGATGAATGCAAATGTTCCTCCAGTATTTTTTGATGGCATACTGCATTCTTCTTGCCATCAAATTTCCTGTGCCTTTTTGTAGCTCACATTCCCAAAACATCAGCGATCTGCCTCTGTACCTTTTTATCATAGGCCTTGTTGATTCCTCTTCAAATGTAGTGTTCATGGTTGTAGCCAAAAAGCTAAATTTTGGTCTCTTCGATCCAAATGAGTTTGTGCCAGAAGGCCTGAGGCTTGTCTGTGCTGTTTAGCGTATTGTAAGTGGGATATTTTTGTGACATTTGTGTAGATATGGCTTTCTTATTGTGCATCTCGAAACAGCCACACCACGTTTTAAGAGTCCTGTATGTCACCTGAATAAGTTTGTGGGTTTTTCTATGCATCCAAACAATTTTCCTGGCAGTTGTGGCTGAAATTTTAGTTGGTCTACTTGACCGTGGTTTGGTTTCAACTAATTTCTCTTATCGTCCATGGACGAACACAGCTCCTTAAATCTTAATAAGTGGGTTATGTTCCCTGTTTACAGGAGAGGACTAGGCAGAAACATGTTAGATCATTAAATACATGTTACATTAACAGAGTTGAACAGCCCCGCCCAGGGGGGCGGTCCCTCCAGACATAACCCCCCTCACTGCAGCATGCAGCCTCAGTTTCGTTCTGCTTAGCAAGGAGGAGGACGTATGGCTCCCTTTTGGGCCCAGTGCCCTGAGGAGAAATGTAATTTTCTTTTTCTTGAAGAATCTTCTTTCAACTGTCGGCTGAGAGACAGGCTGGATAATATAGATCCTTGTAGTCTACTCAGTCCGACCAGCAAGCATGGGCACACCTTTGCAAAGAGGCTGGGTCTGCCACGCCATACCCCATGACTCCTGGTGCTTTGCTCCGAGGTCCACATATGACTGGGCTGTGGTGTTGTCTCACTCACAGTGGACCGGGCCGAAAGCTACCTCCATTGCAGTTGTAGTTCTGTCAAGAATGCGTCAGCGAGTCCTCGCTCAGATGGGTAAGTACAGTACTTCCCGCTTCAGTGGGTCGGTACGGCTGGGCATTCCTGGGGTTCGGGGGTCCTCTTCTCCTCCCTTTCCTGCTCCTTTTCCCTTGCCTCATTGCTAACATTGCCGCTGTCAGGGGGGAGGGGGCCTTCCTGGGGGGACTGTTATCTGGCCTATGTTTTTTCTTTTTTGTATGGGGCTTTTCTGTTCGGGGATTTTCACTGTTAAAAAGCCCTAGGAGGCTTTTCCTGTTTAAACGCTGCATTTTGCCGCCATTTGGCACACAGGTCCCTGCAGATGCCGCACAGTTACCTCGCGGTTCTTTTCCTCTCACACACTGTGTGCTAAAAGCGGACGGCAGCCAGCGATGGGCAGTCTCCTCCTGAGGTGAGTCTCCTGAGTACCCCTGATCAGCGCAGCAAGTGGGTGAGAGGCTCTAGGAGCTTTTGTTTGTAAGGACAGGTGTGCATATTTTACATACACACTATGTAAATATTATTAATATTTGGAGTCAGTATCTGGGTCCTTCCCCAACATGCTGGTGCACCTGGGATTCCCACAGAGGTTTTATTGTTAGTCCTGAACACGTTTGTGCCAGGGTGGGGGTGAAATGTGGACAGGCTGTAAAAGAGTGCCCCCTTCCCCCGTTATCCCCTGGGGAATGCTCTGTTATGGAGCCATGGACCAGGTACCTGGGTAGTAAAAAAAAAAGCAGGATAAGGCATTTATAGGTGCGCTTCTCACTGCTGCAAGGGACTCTCTTAAGCTCGATAGTGCAGCTGGGTTGCCGCCGAGGGCTTGGTCTTTTTTGGATCACACAAATCGGACCGCTCTGTGTAGGTTTTTTCCTTCTGTGCCCTTCTTTGATGATTTCTAAGAGGCAGAATGAGAAAACCCCTTTGAGGAGAGCCTTTTCAAAAGGTGGGCTTCTTCTCCGTTGGTGGACCCACCTGGTGTCATGTATAGGTGACCACTCTCCCTATTGCGGGAACCCCCGCTTGTATGGATTTGACTGATAGAAGATCCGAAGTACTGACCCGTTCCATGTTTACCATGCTGGGGTCTGACTTGCGGCCTATTGTGGCCACTACTCTGGGGTCTCAGTCGGCGCTGGCGCCTATTAGGCTAGCAGACCAGCTGGTCCAGGGCCTCATATAGGTCTGTGATGCTTCATTGAATGCTGCGCCCTTATTATCCAGGGCTTCTGTTTCAGAATGTTTTTTTGCACACGGAGGTGTAGTGGTTAACTCCATTACTTGGCAGCAAGAGAGTCGTTGGTTCGAATCCGGACACTGACGCCAATCTGCCTGGAGTTTGGATTGTCGCTTCCTGTGTCTGCGTGGGTTCCTTCGGGTACTCCGGTTTCCTCCAAAGACATGTGTGCATACGCCTACATAATATACATATACACTATGTGATGTGTTCCAATGGATTTACGACCGTGCACACCAACGAAACCTCATTCGGCATCCAGGCTCTTTCCTTAACATCCCCGTGGATTGGAGGATGTTAAAAAAAAAAAAAAAAAAAAGAGCCAGGAGGCCGAGCTAAGCGAGGACGTGAGGCCGAGCTAAGCGAGGACGTGAGGCCGACTGGCCACTTTCCCCTAAGTCTACGTCGCTGGTGTGTACTGTCGTAAATCCATTGGAACGCATCACAATTGCGTTTGGAACGCATCGCGCATGCGCAGTTGGCCGCTATGGCACTTCCGGAGCATTGTGTGATGGGGAGCCGAATATGACGCGTCACCGGCACCCAAATCCTGCCAATGTATGTTGCCTTCCCTCCCTGTCTCTAGGTGGGAGGGGTGGCTTGCAGGTTCACAATTCAGTGAAACCTCCCTGCTCTCCGACCAGTGGTTCTGCGAGGTGGTCTCTTCGGAGTACTAGATAGGGTTTCCTCCTATCCACAGAACAAAGTTCTTTCCTCGTGTCTTCATCTCCCGGCCCGTCGGTCTGCCTTGGGCAGTGTGGGACTTGCTAAGCTGCGGGGTAATTTTACCTTTCCTGCAGGACGAGAGGTTTGGGGTTTTCTATGGGCCTCAGGCCCTAAATACCTTTTTTAAACGTCAGGTAGTTCCGCATGGAATCCATTCGTTCGGTGGTAGCTGCGCTCCATCCTGGGGACGTCCTGGCGTCCTCCGACATCAGGGACACATACATGCATATCCCGTTTTTTCGCATGTCAGTGTGTTTTTCTGTGCTTCGTGATGAGAAGGGTCACTGTCAGCCTGTGGCCCACCCTTTTGATCTGGCTTCGGCACCATGTGTTTTCAGCTGGGAGCTCGCACTTATCCTAACTTTGTTGGGACAGCGAGGCTTTGCCTCATTGGCTACTTGGACGACTTTCTTCTGAGAGCAGCTTCTGTCTCAGACCTAGTGGATGCGTTATTCCCATTCAGACCCTCTGAAGATTCGGGTGGGTGTTAAACATTTAGGATAGAAGGTGTAGCTCAGTGGCAGCAAGCCTGCCCTCCATGTGTGCGACCCAAAGGTTCAAATCCTGGGCATGCTAGGTTCCGACTCAGTGTTGGAGTATCTAGGGTTGATCCGGACTCCTCAGTGGGTCCTTCTTCCCATGGAGAAATTGCACACACTTTAGTCTGCGGTGGAGGTATTGGCATTACGTAATCTGTCTTCTCTCTGGGCGTACTGTATGCCCAGTTCCACACTTGGGTTTTCCACGAGAAATACTGTCCAGGTGGTAAAAACCTCTCGTCTCTGAAATCATCAGATTCCGGTGCGCCACCTAGTCAGTCTCTCTGAGTTGGTGACAGGAATCCCCGACTCTTCGATCCAGGAAGTTGTTTTTTCCTTCCAGTGGTCGTGTTTACGACGGCTGCCAGCCTCACGGGTTGTGAACCTGGGGGTCCAGTCGCCCCTGAGTCTCTGGACTTGCGTGGACCTGCGGCCACACCACCCTGAATGTGCCCGCTCTTGTCTGGTCTCGGTAGCTACCCAGGGTCGGGCCTGGGTGGGAGACCGTCTGGGAATACCAGGTGCTATCTACCGTTCATTGTCCTGCTATTTTAGGCGATCGGGCTATGCTTCTCGTGGTCGAGGAGGTTGCAATGTCGTCGGATCCATTTTCAGCCGGACACCGGCAAGGCCGTGGCTTCGGTCTACCATCAAGTACCGGCAGGTGGACTACTGGAGTCGCTAGATGCTGGACCAGGGCGACTGGTCTTTGTGCTTGGGGTGTTTTGGCTCCCTTGCAGGAGGTGAGCCTCACAGGGCATGGATCTCCTGGCCACTCGTCTCCACCGCAAGGGTGTCGAAGTTAGTGGGCAGGTCTAGTGATCTGGTACAGACGCGTAAGTCGCGCTGGTGGCCCTGTGGGGTCTGTATCGGTGACTTTTTTTTTCGCCTTTCCTCCATTGTAGTTGCTTCCTCGGCTGCTCCACAGAGTGAAGGCTGAGGAGATCCCGATGATTCTAATTGCTCCAGATTGACCTCGGCGTCCTTGGTACACCGATATCGGGGACCTGTTAGCGGAGGTACCCTGTTGGTTGCCAGGGCGGGAGGTCCCTCTGTCTCAAGGTCCCATACTTCTTCCTCCTGTTGTACAGTCACTGACCTTGCTCAACATGGCTATTGGAAGCCAGACTTTAAGTAACCGGGGTTTGTCCGACTCGGAAATCTCAACAATTCTGAGGGCACAGTAGTCTTCTTGCAGAGTATCTTACCGTCATACCTGGCAGACCTACATATCTTGGTGCGAAGGGATAGAGTGACGTCCACGGACGTACTCTGTGTCCAGGGTCCTGCTGTTTTTACAGCTTGGAGTGTATCTAAAAATTGCTTAAAGGGTCATAGAGACATAAAAGTTAACTGATTTATTTTAAAAATAGATAAAAATCAATCATATAAACAACCTACAGTTCTAGTTTCATTGTTGCTGTTATTTCCTGTCTCTCTGATGTACAGAGCCAGAGAGCCAATAGTGATGGTTTGTCTAAAACCCCTCAGCACCAACCCAGTTTCAGTTTACACACAGTAATCACACCTCCTTGATTAGTGACCACAGTGAGAAAGCTCCCAGCACTGTGGTTATAAGAAAACAGACAACCAGGAAGTGTGAAGATTAGAGCAGAATTACAGCACCATCAAAGGAAAAACGAACAATGAGGACATGAAAACAGCACTGCAGTAAGGTAAAGGAAGCTATTTAGCTAAAAAAATAAAATAAATCCTTTAGTGACCCTTTAACCACTTAAGACCCGAACCAAAATGCAGGTAAAGGACCAGGCCCCTTTTTTGCGATTCGGCACTGCGTCGCTTTAACTGACAATTGTGCGACGTGGCTCCCAAACAAAATTTGCGTCCTTTTCTTCCCACAAATAGAGCTTTCTTTTGGTGGTATTTGATCGCCTCTGCGATTTTTATTTTTTGCGCTATATACAAAAATAGAGCGACATTTTTGAAAAAAATAAAATATTTTTTACTTTTTTGTTATAAGAAAAATCAAATAAACGAAATTTTAGTAAACATTTAGGCCAAAATTTATTTAGCCACATGTCTTTAGTTAAAAAAAAAATCGCAATAAAAAAAATAGCTACCTAGTGGGAACAGTGACACTAATACAGCGATCAGGAAAATGTTCGCTTAGTGACGCTGGCAATAGGGAGTGAAAGGGTTAACTAGGGCGGTGATCAAGGGGTTAAAACTTTATTGGGGGGGGGGTACAGGGACTACCCTGAACCTAACACTAACTGACTGTCACACTGGCACTAAATACAGTAATCATACATATGATTACCGCATTCAGTGACACTGTGACAGGGGGAGGGGGGGTGATCGCAAGGGGTTAAGTGTGCCTGCGTGTACTGGTGTCAGTGTGCTATTGTGCAGACTTACTGTGTGATGTGATCTCTCCTCAGTGGCGGTTGAAAATACCGCCGAGAGCAGAGATCACATCACTTCCCTCTTCCTGTGTTTACACAGGAGGAGGAAGTGACACACACACAGGAGCGCACGGATTGGCTGGGAGCGATCCGGAGGGGGCGGACAAAAACGAACAGCCGCCGCCTCATCCTGGATCGCTCCCACAGCATACCGGACCGCCGCATGTACCGGGGGGGGTCCATATCGGACCCACGTCAAGGCAGCAACGTATATATACGTTGATGTGCCTGTCTGTGCCATTCTACCGACGTAAATGTACATGCAGCGGTCCTTAAGGGGTTAAAGCAGCGTTTGGGGGCAGATTTCAGCCTTGGTTGTGTTCTTTCAGTGGCCTTTTTGCGGCCCGTTCCCTGGTGGGTCCCTTTTTGTGTGCAGGGGGTTTGTCATATACTTTTCCCTCTTGGCCCATCTCTTCCCCCATGAGTTTTGACTCTGGTGCTCTCGGTTCTTCAGAAACCTTCCTTTTGGAAACATCTGAGAGATTTTCTCTTGACACTATCTCAGAAGGTGGCCCCTTTAGTGGCCTTTACCTCTGTTAGAGGGTTTTTCGGAGTTGGCGGTCTTGTCTTGCAAGCCCCTATGCTTGATTCTCCATAAGGATTAGGTGGTGGTGCGCTCGCAACCTTCCTTTCTTCCAAAGGTGGTTTCGGCCTCTCGCCGCAATAAGGACATTGTTCTTTTATCCTTCTGTCCTCGGCCGGCGCATCCTACGGAAGTTGCCTTTCATACTTTAGGCTTGGTACGCGCTTTGCGGGCGTACCAGCCTGCTACGGCTCAGTTTCTGAGTTCTGACTGTCTTTTGTGTCTGGTCCACAAAAGGGCTTGGCGGTCTCGTCGACCACCATTTCTCGGTGGATCAGGCAGGCTGTCATACAGGCATATGCGCTTAAGGGGCAGGCCCCCCTTTCTGGTCACGGTACTTTCGACCAGGGCAATTGGTGCTTCCTGGGGTTTTTTTTCCCGACATCATGCGTCGGTCTCACAGGTGTGTGAGGCAGCGACTTGCCCGTCCGTTCACGCTTTTTCCAGAATTTACATGGCCGCTAGTTTTTGCTGGTGGCTGTTTAAAGTTGCACCTCCTCTGTTGAGGAGCTCTGCTTGTTTTGGGGTGAAGTTAAAATTGGTTTTACTGATATATTTCCCACCAGGCCCGGACTGGCCATAGGGCATACCGGGCAAATGCCCGGTGGACCGCGGCGGCCCGCGGGCCAGTTGTGGCCCGCGCGGCCCGGGGGGGCAATTACGGGCCGCGAACGGCCCTCGCCGCCCACAAACGGCCCCTGACGGCTGTTGAGCCTCACTGTGCCCATCAAATGCAGCCACTGGGCTCATCAAATGCTGCTACTGGGCCATCAATTGCTATCACTGTGCCATGCCATCAAACGCAGCCACTGTGCCATGCCATCAAACGCAGCCACTGTGCCATCAATTGTCACCACTGTGCCATGCCATCAAACACAGCCACTGTGCCATCAATTGTCACCACTGTGCCATGCCATCAAAAGCAGCCACTGTGCCATGCCATCAAACACAGCCACTGTGCCACCAATTGTCACCACTGTGCCATGCCATCAAACGCAGCCACTGTGCCATCAATTGTCACCACTGTGCCATGCCATCAAATGCAGCCACGGTGCCATGCCATCAAACGCAGCCACTGTGCCATCAATTGTCACCACTGTGCCATGCCATCAAACACAGCCACTGTGCCATCAATTGTCACCACTGTGCCATGCCATCAAACGCAGCCACTGTGCCATGCCATCAAACGTAGCCACTGTGCCATGCCATCAAACGCAGCCACTGTGCCATGCCATCAAACGCAGCCACTGTGCCATGCCATCAAACGCAGCCACTGTGCCATGCCATCAAACGCACCCACTATCTATCTAGATCTATCTACCTATCTTCCTTCCTTCTCTTCTTTTTTTCTATTTTTATCTATCTTCCTTCCTTACTATCTTCTATCTTTATCTATCTAATCTATCTATCTATCTATCGATCGTCCTTCCTTCCCTTCTTTCATTCTATCTTTATCTTTCTTTCTTTATCTATTTTCCTTCCCTTCTTTCTATCTATCTATCTATATCTATCTATCTATCTATCTATCTATCTATCTATCTATCTATCTATCTATCTATCCATCTTCCCTTCTTGCTTTCTATCTTTATCTATCTTTCTTTAGCTATCTATCTTCCTTCACTTCTTTCTTTCTATATTATTCATTCTTTCTTTATCCATCTTCCTTCCTTTCTATCTATCTATCTATCTTCCTTCCCTTCTTTCTATCTGTATCTATCTTTCTTTATCTATCTTCCTTCCTTCCCTTTTTTCTTTCCATCTTTCTTTATATATCTTCCTCCCTATCTATCTATCTATCTATCTTCCTTCCTTCCCTTCTTTCTATATTTATCTTTATTTCTTTATCGATCTTCCTTCCCTTCTTTCTTTCTTTCTTTATCTATCTTACCTTCTTGCTTTCTATCTGTATCTATCTTTCTTTCTCTAT
Organism: Rana kukunoris; assembly: GCA_029574335.1. Lineage (NCBI taxonomy): Eukaryota > Metazoa > Chordata > Amphibia > Anura > Ranidae > Rana > Rana kukunoris. Next base: position 75,186 of record JAJQKJ010002816.1, read on the forward strand.
CTATCTTCCTTCCCTACTTTCTTTCTATATTATTCATTCTTTCTTTATCCATCTTCCTTCCTTTCTATCTATCTATCTTCCTTCCCTTCTTTCTATCTGTATCTATCTTTCTTTATCTATCTTCCTTCCCTTTTTTCTTTCCATCTTTCTTTATATATCTTCCTCCCTATCTATCTATCTATCTATCTATCTATCTATCTATCTATCTATCTTCCTTCCTTCCCTTCTTTCTATATTTATCTTTATTTCTTTATCGATCTTCCTTCCCTTCTTTCTTTCTTTCTTTATCTATCTTACCTTCTTGCTTTCTATCTGTATCTATCTTTCTTTCTCTATCTATCTTCCTTCCCTACTTTCTTTCTATATTATTCATTCTTTATTTATCCATCTTCCTTCCTTTCTATCTATCTATATCTATTTATCTATCTTCCTTCCTTTCTATCTATCTATATCTATTTATCTATCTTCCTTCCTCCCCTTCTTTCTTTCTATCTTTTATCTTTCTTTATCTTCCTTCCTTCCCTTCTTTCTATCTGTATCTATTTTTTTTTATCTATCTATCTATCTATCTATCTATTAATCTATCTTTCTCTATCTCACCCCACATCCCGTCATTAACCCCCGCTGTAACCCCCCCCCCCCCCCCCCTGGGCTGCTCAGTCTAAAATGCCCGGGCCTATTTTTTGTCCCAGTCCGGGCCTGTTTCCCAAACCTCGTTTTTGACACTGCTTCGGGACGTCCCACTCAAGATTTAAGGAGCTGTGTCCGTCCATGGACGAGAAGAGAAAATAGGATTTTTTTTGTACTCACCGTAAAATCCTTTTCTCTGACGTCCATGGACGGACACATCTCCCACCCCTCCTTTTTAGGTTTCTACTGCTTGTTAAGAACGGAGGCTGCATGCTGCAGTGATAAGGGTTATGTCTGGAGGGACCGCCCCCGGGGCTGTTCAACTCAATGTTAATGTAACCTGTATTTAACCACTTCTCTACCGTGGGTGTTTTTCAGATTTGGTGTTTACAAGACTAAAACATTTTTTTTTTGCTAGAAAATTACTTAAAACCCCCAAACATTATATATATTTTTTCTAACACCCTAGAGAATAAAATGGCAATCATTGCAATACTTTGTCACACCATATTTGTGCAGCGGTCGTACAAGCGCACTTTTTTTGGAAAAAATTAACTTTTTTTAATTAAAAAATAAGACAACAATAAATTTGGCCCAATTTTTTTATTTATTGTGAAAGATAATGTTACACCGAGTAAAATGATACCCAACATGTCACGCTTACAAATTGCGCCCGCTCGTGGCATGGCGTCAAACTTTTACCCTTAAAAATCTCTATAGGCGACGTTTAAAAAAATTCTACAGGTTGCATTTTTTGAGATACAGAGGAGGTCTAGGGCTAGAATTATTGCTCTTTCTCGAACGATCGCAGCGATACCTCACTTGTGTGGTTTGGACACCGTTTTCATATGCAGGCGCTACTCACGTATGCGTTCGCTTCTGCGCGCGAGCTCGTCGGGACGGGGCACTTTAATAAAAAAAATCTTTTGTTTTCTTATTTATTTTTATTTAGTTTATCATTTTTTACACTGAAATAAAAAAAATATCACTTTTATTCCTATTACAAGGAATATAAACATCCCTTGTAATAGAAAAAAAGCATGACAGGTCCTCTTGAATATGAGATCTGGGGTCAAAAAGACCTCAGATCTCATATTTAGACTTAAAAGAAAAAAAAAAGTCATTTTTTCAAATGACATAAAAGTTTCTTTAAGACGCTGGGCGGGACTGACGTTTTGACGTCACTTCCGCCCAGCAGAGTTATGGGGACGGGCGAGGGAAATTTTTCCCTCACTCGCATCCCCACTGAGCAGACGAGCGGACCCTATCGCCTCCGCCGCTATTGACAGCTCCGGTAAGCGGCGGAGGGCGCGGGAGGGGGGGCCCCTTTCCCGCCGCCGATAACGGCGAGACCGCCGTTATCTTTTACAGGACCGCTCACACTAAAGATGGATACCTCAGTTGTGGCAGCAGCTGCTGCCGTTACCGAGATATCCATCTTTAAAGTGCCGCCGTAAAAAGTCGTAAGGCGGTAGGGAAGTGGTTAAATATCCTGTAAACAGGGAACATAACCCACTTGTCTAGATTTAAGGAGCTGTGTCCATCCATGGACGTCTGAGAAAAGGATTTTACAGTCGGTGAGTACAAAAAATCCTATTTTTCTACTTCCTGAAAGGAGTTTGAACACTGCTGATTGGCATTCTCCATTCCTTGGGTAACTTTTTATATCCCTTTCCTGTTTTATACAGTTCAACTACCTTTTCCCGCAGATCCTTTGACAGTTCTTTTGCTTTCTCCATGACTCATAATCCAGATACATCAGTGCAGCACTGGCTAAAAGATGGGTCTGTCAGGACTCCAGAAACTCATTGACCTTTCAGCCTGGGTTAACACTGATGCTGCATAAGTAATACGACTGTCATCCTACTTTGCTCTGTGACATCAGTCATACATCCATCTGAATGAACAGGATACTACTTTGATCTAAATTTGTGATAGTCTGACTTGTCCTTTGACCAATCAAAACAATCCCAATGTGACAAATTCCTTTTACTGCTGCTGCAATCACCATGTTGAATGTCACAAGTCAGATTGTTAGGACAAGGATCCGACTTCAATGATGGTCAATGGGCTGAAGTAGGACCAAAGTAGTGCAGGAACCTTTTTCAAAGTCAGACCGACTTGTGTCGGACCAGATAAGACAGCTCTTATAGGAAACCTTGATTTACACATGTGCTTCTAGCTGGGTTCACACTGGTACGACAAATGCTCCAACATTGGGAGCACATGTCGAATGATGTGTGAAAATCAATGTTTCTCTTAGAGAGCCATTTTAACTGGTCCAACTTTGAAAATTCTCCCTGCACTACTTTGGTCCTACTTCAGCCTATTGACTATCATTGAAGTTGGATCAAAGTAGGTTCCTTGTCCTAACCATCCGACTTGTGAAATCCGATATGGTGATTACAGCAGCAGTAAAATTAATTTATCACTCTGGGATTGTTTTGGTCAAAGGATAAGTCGTACTATCTCAAAGTCGGAGCAAAATCGTATTGATGGAAGTAGGACCAAAGTAGGATGATAGTCGTACAGTTGTGATGTATCAGTGTGAACACACACACACACACACACTACAAGCAAAACAGATCACAGGATGGTTACCTTTTAGGCTGGGTTCACACTAGTGCGATACGGGAACCCTGCGAGTCCCGCATCGCACCTGACTCGCACAGCAGTTCACACTGCCATATGCGAACTGCTGGAGAGTGTCAATACATTGTTAATGACACCTCCATTTCAACTTGCACACTGCAGACTGTCAGTTCGGACATGAACATGGTGTGAACACCCATGTCATCCTATTCTGGTGCAGACCAAAAAAAAAAGTCCTAGTGCGTGTTTAGTCTGCATGCAATGCGATTTCAGCCATACTATCTGTATGGCTGAAATCGCATCACACGGACATCGCATGTGATGTGCCGTGTGAATCGCATGCAATTTTTGCACCACACAGCAGTGAACTGGCCCTAAATAGTCATTCAAAGCCTCTTTGTCAACTTGTGTGCATGTTATCAGGCCAAAATCACCAGAGTATGTAACCACCTTTTTGATCAGGGTTATTTGGGCAGTTTATGTTGCCATTATGATTTAAAGAGTAAACACTGTTGATTGTTGGTGTTTGGCTAAAGCCATTTATTATCAATGATTGAAAGAAGTTTGTGTTCTCATTCACATTCTCTGATAAATGGCCAAGAAATCATAAATGTTGCCAGGGTGTTTTTTTTTTTTTTTTTATATATATATATATATATATATATATATATATATATATATATTATATATATTACACAAACACCTATATATGTCATAAATCCTAGTCCCGTTTGGTGTTCAGAAAACAATATTAAAATCACTGTTTTTCATTTTTTTATGGAAAATATCTTTAAGTCAGAAATAAAAGACAATAAAAGGATGTAAGTCTGTGAAATTGTTAGATTTTCCTATATACAAACATTTGTGAAACCCAATTTGTAGACTAAAATTTGAACTTCTGTCTTTACAGAGAAAAAGATAAGGTTACTACACGGACACTGAAGGCACGCATGGATTAACTTTTCCTGAAACTGAACACTGTAACCATATAATAATTTTCTTTTTCTTAAATAAAATCAAGTTTTGGTGGATCTTTTGTTTGTTTTTTTGCAAAATTACACACACAAACTAATGGGATGAATTGGAGTGGAGACTGCGAGCCAGGCCTTCTCGTCCACATCAGTGCCTGACCTCACAAGTATGCTTTTGGAAGAATGGTCAAACATTCCCATAGACATTACTAAACTTTGTGGACAGCCTACCCAGAAGAGTTGAAGCTGTTATAGCGTTAAAGGGTGGGCCAACTTAATATTTAATGCTATGGACTGAGATGCAATCAAAGTTTGTGTAAAAACAGGTATCAATACTATTTTTAAATATAACTAATATGACGGTGATAATAATGGGGGATTTTAACTACCCAGAAATTGACTGGAATAATGGCACTGTTGGCACAGTTAAAGGACACAAATTTAAAAACCTATTGCAGGACAATTTTATGGTCCAGTTTATCGAGGCCCCAACTAGGAATGATGCTCTGTTGGACCTGGTAATCTCAAGCCATGCAGAGCTAATGTTCAGATAAAGGAACACCTGGGTAGCAGTGATCATAACATTATTTAATTTAATGTTAACTTTAAGCAAGAAATACAGGAAAGATATAAAAAAAAACACTCAATTTCAAGAGAGTAGATTTTCCAAGGATAAGGGCTGCTCTCCAGGACTTAGGCCTCGTACACACGATCAAATCTGTCTGCTGGAAACTGTCTGCTAGACCGTTTCAGCAGACAGATTCGATCGTGTGTACGGGCAAACAGACGGATTTGGCCACCCGACAGATTTCAAAGCATGCTTTGAAATCTGTCGGCTGGGAACCTGTCCGCCCGACATGTCTGCTGGTTAGTACGCTAACCAGCAGACATGTCTTCTCGCACACGCGCCGAATGGTTTCGACGCATGCGCGGAAGTGTCTTACTTCCTGGTGCTGTTATGTGGCGGCGTCAACGCTACGTCAGCGCGCTGTCTGCCGGCGGGGATTTTGGTTTGCTCGTGTGTACATGCGAGCAAACCAAAATCCCAGCAGACAGATCTGTTCAAAACGGTCGGTCCGACCGATTTGAACAGACACTTAGACTGGAAGGGAATATTTGCACCGATGAACACAGAACAGAAATGGGAATTCTTCAAAAAGACTGTTTGGAACCTCACTGCAAAGTATGGGCAATACGTTTAAAAGACTAAAAATAAAACCTATGTGGCTCACGGTCAAAGTTAAAAAAAAGCTATAAACAATAAGAAAATAGCTTTTAAAAAATATAAAAATGAAGGAACACTAGTGTCGTTTAAATGTTACAAAGAATATAACAGGATATGTAAAAAGGAAATCAAGGATGCAAAAATTCAAAATGAACGACAGATTGCAAAAGATAGGACAAACCCCAAAAATAAACAATAAATAAATAATCTATAAGTGGGTGACTGAGGACAAAGAGAAGGCAAATTTATTAAATGCTTTCTTCAGCTCTGTGTATACAATGGAGCATGGGGAAGCTCATGTCCATAATGGGGGTGGGAGTGACACAGCCCCAAATACACAATGGCTCAAAAGTGATATGGTCCAGAAATATTTAGGCAGAATAAAGATGGAAAAAGCACCTGGACCAGATGGCATCCACCCACGGATCCTAAAAGAATTGAGCTCTGTAATTTCAAAGCCACTGTATCTAATATTTAGGGACTCGTTAATAACAGGAATAGTACCACTGGATTGGCGCAGGGCCAATGTGGTGCCCATATTTAAAAAGGGAACAAAGTCTTTACCAAGTAACTATAGACCTGTTAGTTTAACTTCTATAGTTGGATACTGGAAAGTTTAATAAAAGACCACATGGATGAGTTCTTGCTGGGAAAAAACCTTTTTAACCACTTGCCGACCGCGCTATAGCAAAAATACTACTACAGCGTGGTCGAGTTGGTGTGACACGATGTCCCTGGGACGTCCTCGTTCACCTCCGTGTTTGCGCGTTCCCTGGGATGCGCTCGCGGAAGTGTCCGTGCTCGCCGCTTGTAAACAAACCGGCTTCATTTGACCCTGCGCAATACTCTGCAATACTCTGCAATACGTCCCCCCCCCCCCTCCTGCCTCCCTCCGGTGCTTTTACAGACTCACCGCTACGATCGAAGCCAGGATATATTTTTTTTCAGTCTTCCCAGCCTAGACGTGACCGATACGTCTCACTGTAAAGAGGACCTGTCGTGCTATATTCCTATTACAAGGGATGTTTACATTCCTTATAATAGGAATAAAAGTGATAAAAAAAAATGTATTTCTTTCTCGTACATCACGGGACACAGAGCGGCATATTCATTACTATATGGGTTATATGGAGTACCTTCAGGTGTGGACACTGGCAATCTCAAACAAACAGGAAGTCCCTCCCTATATAACCCCCTCCCCTAGAGGGAGTCCCTCAGTTTTTTCGCCAGTGTCTTAGGTGTTGGTCACGGAATAGCTTTGCTCCACATCCTTGGGATTAAGGGCGGGCTAACCGGATCTGTCCAAGGAGCCTCAGTGCCAAAGTGGACAGTACCGGGGCCCCAAACCGTGGGGTTTTGCCTATAATGCTCCTCTTTGGAGGGCTGGGCCCAGGACTTGGAGTTTGTAAAGACCATAAGTTCCTGTTTGCCAGGGTGCTATATAGGTCCAGGACAGTGGGTACCTTCATAGGACCCCAGGGCCTGAAGGTCTACTACGCTACCCACGGAGATGGGAGAAGATTGGACCGTTTTGCAAAACGTCCTGCGGCATGGAGCAGGTAAGAGGGGAGCCTGCGGGACTTGGTTCGACAGCAGGCTCTCCAGGGGAGATCTTAAGGGGGGTAGCCTGAGTATGCTCTGCATTGGCACCATGGTCACTATGTCTGATAGACAGGATGCCCTGAAATGTTTCCCCCCATAACTTGATCCCCCTACCTATCTATGTATGTTTGCTAGCTACCTGCTGCTCGCTGGTTGAAGATCTTTTAAAAAAAAAAAAAAAAAAAAGATCTGTCTCTAGGCTAAAGGGACTCCTTAGGGGCCTGTGTTAGCCTTACCTTGCCGGGATTCAAATCTGCCGCCTGATGCGTCCTCCAACCTGCATTCCTGGGCTCCAGAGTGCGTCTCCTCCTGGGCTCTCCTCCCCCGACAGTCGCGCGCGTGCACGCGCGCATGCATATAGAAAATTTTTGCGCCGTTCGGGGGGGGGGGGGGGGGGGGGGCGAGGAGTGTGACTGCAGTGTAGAGTGGGCGTGCCTTTAATTGCTGTTATACACAGCAGGCGCGTTCTTAGCTCAGTTCAGAGCTGAGCTGGAGAGAGAGGACGTAGAGCTGGCAGCACAGTGACTCCCGGTGGCGAGAAGGGGTACTACATGCTGGAGTCAGCTCCAATACTTTTTGTTAAGCCAAAATCCCCTTGGCAACAGGTTGAATACTGGCAAACATGTTGGGGGTGGGGTTGTATGTGGTGAATAATATATAAAAGAAAACATACTGAGCCCCACCGGTTTTGGGGCATTAGTGATCCTATTGTCCCCTAAACCTTATTTTTTTGTACTCCTGGCTATAACAGTCTGTTGTAAGCGGAGTCCTTCGGTTTTGTATTATGGCTTCCAAGGGTTCAGGATCAAAACACAAAAAAAAAAAAAAAAATAAAGAGAAAAGGGCAAAGACAAAGGGGTTCCTCCTCTGGTTCTGATAATATGCCAATACTTTCCCCACAGGTTATTCCTATAGGGGTCACCCTGGATAAGCCATTAAGGGGGTCTGGTGCTGAGGCTGGCCCAGGTCGGCCCAACCCTGTGTTATCACAGAGGAGATGCTAGCCGTCACCCTAGGGGGGCTAGAGAAAAGAGGTTAACAGCTATGATCGCTGGCTCTTTTTCTGGCAAGAAGCGGACTAGATCCCCATCGCCAAAAGGGACAGAACCTAGAGGATCTACCACTGTAGAATCGTTTTCAGCCTCCCAGGCGGAGAGTCTGTGGGTCCAGTCTTTGACAGACATGGTCCGCTTGGCATTCAATTTGCCATTTCCAGAGCCTCAGGTTCCTGCGGTATCCTCTTTGGGTTCTTTTAAAAACGCCTTTAAGCAACGCAGCTTTTCTGGCCCATCCTCTGTTAGAGGAATTGGTTTTTCCAGGATTGGGACGACCGGACAGAATTTTTTCTGCCGCCTAAAGCTGACGAGAGGGTAGTCTTTATGCACGTCTGCCAGGAAATATTTGTGCTTGCAGGCACTCTTTCCCCTGACCAAGTGCTCTTTAAAAGGGGCCCGGATGGCTCAGTTGGTAGAGCATCAGACTTTTGATCTGAGGGTCCAGGGTTCAGGTCCCGGTTCGGGCACTGCTTTTCAACTACCCGTGAGGTCCTTGAGGCCGCATCTCCCGGAAAGCGCCCGATCTCGTCTGATCTCGGAGGCTAAGCAGGGTAGGGCCTGGTTAGTGCCTGGATGGGAGACCACCTGGAAGGTTTTCTGTTATTTACCCTATGGAAAAGACATTTTTCTAAAGAAAGGGGGCGCTCCCAACGGTGGACGCAGCCATCTCATGGGTGAATAAATCATTAACTGGCCTAAGGGGAAACATACAAATGTTTAAGGTCCCGGTCGATAAACGTTTAGAGACACTTTTTCCAGCATCCCTGGCTACAGCCAGCAGTGGCTACAATTGGAGTTTTTTTTTCAGGCATTAAGGAACCAGACAAAACGGATGCTTAGACATCCCTGCCCGATAGGCAGAGGAGTTATTGGATATTCCCAGAGCTCTGTGCTTTGCGGTAGAGGCTATAAAAAGACTCCATCCAGCAGGCGTCTCGTTGTCACTATTTTTAGTGCATATGAGAAGGCTCTTTTGGTTGAAGAACTGGGCGGCCGAGCCCCATGTAAAAGACTGCTGGCAGGTTTGCCCTTCCATGGAAAGATCTGGATAAATACATTCAGACTGTTTCAAGTGGCAAAAGTACCCTTTTACCAGTCAAAGGAAGTTCCGGGGTCCTGCGTTTAAAAGGGCAGCTCCCCCCGGTTCCAGGGCCCTCAAATTTCAGGCAGTACGGTCCTCCTGCGCGATCAAACTTTTAACAATGGATCGCAAGGACAGGCCTCTGGGGATCGGTCCCCGACAGAGGGGGTCCGATCATCTGTGGCCGCAGGCTACAGATTAGAATTTCTAAAATTTCCTCCACAAGGAAGGCCTCAATGCGGGCAGCATTGGATCACCTGCTTTACCAGGGCATAATGGTAGAGGTACCAGCCCAGGAACAGGGGCTAGGTTTCTATTCCAATCTGGTTGTCATACCAAGGCTCATCGGCAATGTCAGACCAATTTTGGACCTAAAAGGTTTAAATGCTTACCTAAGGGTTCGCTCTTTCCGGATAGAATCCGTTTGGCCAGCAGCCGCCACACTCCAGAAGGATCGGGCTTTTATAGACATAAAGGAGGGTTACCTTCATGTACCAGGTCTTTCAGCCACATCAAATATTTTTGTTTTTACGCTTCGCAGTGATACAGCGTCACTTCCAATTTGTGGCGCCCCCCTTCGGGCTGGCTACGGCCCCCGGGTATTCACGAAGGTCCTAGCTCCTATTCTAGTCAGTCCAAAGGATCCAAGGGATCTCGGTCCTAGCATACCTGGACGACCTCTTAATCATAAGATCACTCGCTTCCTTGGTGGAATGTGTAGTAGCCCTCATGGTTCAGTACCTCGAGAGGTTCGGCTGAGTCCTAAACCGGGGAAAGATCAGCATTTCAACCTACAAAGCAGTTGGAATATCTCGGCACAAGATTAGACACAGAACAGAAGATGGATGTTCCTGCCCCTGGTAAAGGTCGAGGCTATCAAGAGATTGATTCAGTTGGTTCTAAGCAAAAAAGAGCCAACTATTCGCCTATGTATGCGATGGCCATGTTGGAGGCAATACCACACGCTTCCACGCTCGTGTCCTACAGGCAGCAATTCTAGCAGCTTGGTTCTGCCCAGTGGTCTGGAAGGCTGGAGAGCGGTCTTGAACAAGTTCACTCGCCAAGGAACTTGGGCAGAGGCGGAGAGGCAGCTGCCCATCAAGGTCTGGGAGTTCTGAGCGGCTCAGCTAGCCCTCCTGGCGTAGACATCCAGATTACAGGGGTCCTCGGTGAGAAGTCATTCAGACAAGGCCACAGCGGTGGCATATAGGTGAACCACCAAGGGGGAACCAAGAGTCAAGCCACTCAGAGTGAGAGGAGCTTGGTTTTTCGGTGGGCAGAGGTTTATGTACCCTGCATATCGGCGACATTCATTCCCGAGGTGGACAACCTGCAGGCGTACTTCCTAAGTCGCCAAACCCTGTCGCCGGGGGAGTGGTCTCTGCATCCACAAGTTTTTTCAGACAATCTGCCAGAAGTGGGGAGTGCCAGACGTGGAGGTCATGGCATCAGGATTCAACAAGAAGCTAGACAGGTTCATGTCTCGAACGAGGGACCCTATGGCCTGCGGAACCGATGTGTTGGTTTGCCCTTGGCATCAATCATAACTTCTATATGCATTTCCCCCACTGCAGTTACTACCCCGCCTGTGGCGCAGGATCATACCACAGGCTGGTTATCCTGGTAGCCCCAGCTTGGTACCGAAGGGCATGGTACTCACTAGTCCTGAAATTGGCAGCGGGAGGCCCTTGGACTCTTCCTCTAGGGCCAGACCTACTTTCACAAGGCCCGATCCTCCACCCTGCATTACGGCGTCTAAATTTGACGGCCTGGCGGCTGAATCCCTGATTCTCAGGGGTAGAGGTCTGTCTAGGCAGGTAATCCCTACCCTCATTGAGGCTAGAAAGCCGGCCTCCAGGGTAATTTTGTTACAGGGTTTGGAGGGCCTATGTAGGCTGGTGTGAGGCTAAGAGATGGGTTTCCCGCAAGTATACCATTGATAGAGTATTACGTTTCCTCCAGCTAGGAGTGGATAAAGGCCTGGCATTAAGCACGATCTAGGGACAGATTTCAGCCTTATCAGTGTGATTTCAGAGGCCGCTGGCCGCCCACTCGCTGGTTAAGATCTTCGTACAGGGAGTCTTACGTGTTAATCCTCCGGTCAAATCACCACTTTGTCCATGGGACTTAAATCTTGTTCTGTCAACTCTACAGAAACAACCCCTTGAGCCGTTGGCTGAGGTACCTTGGTTTTACTGACTAGAAAGTCGGTATTTCTGATCACCATAGTTTCGGCCAAGAGAGTATCGGAATTGGCAGCCTTATCTTGTAAGGAACCATATCTCATTTTACATAAGGATAGGGCGGGGTTCCGTCCTCATTCTTCCTTTCTACCAAAGGTTATATCCAGTTTCCACCTGAACCAGGATGTGGTACTTCCATCCTTCTTCCAAAACCCACCTCTAGAAAGGAGGGGTTGCTGCATACGTTGGATATTGTCAGGGCCATAAAGGCCTATCCTAAAGCTACAGAGAAGGTTCGGAAAACAGATGTGGTGTTCGTTTTACCGGAAGGGCCCAAGATGGGTCAGGCAGCTGCTTGATCCACCATCGCAAGATGGATTAAACAATTAATCGTTCAGCCCTGCGGTTTGAAGAGGTTGCCTCCTCCTTTGTCGGCAAAGGCCCATTCTACCAGGGCCATGGGCACCTCCTGGGCAGCACATCATCATCAGATCTCTATGGCTCGAATATGCAAGGCAGCAACGTGGTCGTCAGTCCACATGTTTACAAAAATGTTATCAAATGGACGCAAGACGGAATGCGGATACAGCCTTTGGGCAGTCAGTACTACAGGCCGCGATTCAAGCTCCTCAGGATCTGAGGGGGCTCCCTTGATTTGGTTTGAGATTTACATTTCTCGTTTAAGTTGGATTTACTAGTATTTGAGTATACCTCTAAATTAAATCCTTCTTTGGAAGATGTCTCCCTCCCCTCATTAAAGCATTGCTTTCGGACATCCCATATAGTAATGAATATGCCGCTCTGTGTCCCGTGATGTTCGAGAAAGAAAAAGGGATTTTTAAATACAGCTTACCTGTAAAATCCTTTTCTTGGAGTACATCACGGGACACAGAGCTCCCACCCCTCTTTTTGGGAACATTTTGGGAGGCATACTGCTTGCTACAAAACTGAGGGACTCCCTCTAGGGGAGGGGGTTATATAGGGAGGGACTTCCTGTTTGTTTGAGATTGCCAGTGTCCACACCTGAAGGTACTCCATATAACCCATATAGTAATGAATATGCCGCTCTGTGTCCCGTGATGTACTCCAAGAAAAGGATTTTACAGGTAAGCTGTATTTAAAAATCCCCTTTTTTTGGGGGGAAAAGTGTCAAAATAAAGTAAAATGAACAAAAAAATTTATTTTATTTTTTAAAGCACCCCTGTCCCCGTGTGCTCGCATGCAGAAGCGAACGCATACGTAAGTCCCGCCCACATATAAAAACGGTGTTCAAGCTACACATGTGAGATATCTCTGCGAACATTGGAGCGAGAGCAATCATTTTGGCCCTAGACCTCCTCCATAACTAAAAACATGTAACCAGTAAAAGTAATTAAAGCGTTGCCTATGGGGATTTTTAAGTAGCGAAGTTTAGCGCCATTCCACGACTGTGCGCAATTTTGAAGTGTGACATGTTGGGTATCTATTTACTCGGCGTGACTTCCATCTTTCACATTATGGAAAAAAAATTGTTTTGTTTTTTAAGCACAAAGTTTTGTTTTTAAAAACACGCTTTCAAAAAATGTCTGCGAAAATACCATGCGAGATAAAAAGTTGTAACGGCCGCCATTGTATTCTCTAGGGTCTTTGCTAAAAAAAAAAGTATATATAATGTTTTGGGGTGTAATTTTCTAGCAAATAAATGATGATTTTTACATGTAGGAGAGGAATGTCAGAATTGGCCTGGGTGTTCCAGAACGCCTGATGGCGCTCCCTGCATGTTGGGCCTATGTATGTGGCCACGCTGTGTAAAAGTCTCACACATGGGGTATCGCCATACTCGGGAGAAATAGCAGAATGTCTTTTGGGGTGTAATTTGTGGTATGCATATGCTGTGTGAGAAATAACCTGCTAATATGACAAACTATTTTTTTGTTTTTTACAGAATTTTCAGTCGTTTTTTTCTTTTATAGCGCAAAAAATAAAAACCCAGAAGTGATCAAATACCACCAAAAGAAAGCTCTATTTGTGTGAAAAAAAGGACAACAATTTCAAATGTGTACAATGTTGTATGACTGAGTAATTGTCATTCAAATTGTGAGAGCACCGAATGCTGAAAATTGGTCTGGTTAGGAAGGGGGTGTTTATTGTTTGTTTCTTATACAAGGCGCATAGTTCACAAAACATGTTTGCATCGATGCGCCTGCTTCCCATCCAGTCACGTTACCAGAAACATACCAAGAAAACAAACTTTAAAAACAACATAAAATCGAGTGGCGGTTACAATAAACATATAGACATTCTAACACTCGGTACTACATGTATACATTATAAAAACGTTAAAAACTGCATAAAAACAACAAAAAGAAGAGGGGGGAAAGGAAGGAAAGGGAAAAAGGGGAAGGGGAAAAGATAGAGAAAGAGATATCTCACCCCAAACCACTAAAGGCCCTAGTAAACAACAGGGTCTTCAGATCTTTTCTGAATACCTGGTACTTCTCCTGTTGTTGCAGGTGGCATGGAAGCAGATTCCATAACTGGGCAGCTTGAACTGAAAAAGCTCTGCCCCCCCATTTTTTCAGCCTATAAGGCCGAACCACCAATCTAGTTTGTGACGTGGCCCGTAAGGCTCTCGTCACAAACGGTCGCCGCAATTTATTGCGGATATAACATGGGCCTAGATTATTAAAGGCTTTGTAAGCAATACAAAGAACCTTAAATTCTGATCTCTCCCGTATTGGGAGCCAATGGAGGCTCTTCAGGTGGGTGGAGGTGGACGTCCGCCCTGGTAGCCTGAGTGCCAGCCGAACGGCCTGATTTTGGATTTTCTGCAAGCGTCTAATCTGGGTCTGAGGCAAACCCATGAAAAGAGCATTGCAGTAATCCAAATGGGGTAAGACTAGCGCTCTAACTACAGCAATTCTGGCAGAGCTTGACAAAAAGGGTACAACCTTGTACAACTGCCTCATCTTGAGGAAACATAACTGAGTAATACTGCCGATGTGTGCATCCAGGGACAGACCGGAGTCCAGCAGAACGCCTAGGGTCTTCACCTTTTCGGCAGTTACAGGGAATCTCCCCTCCTCGTCCGGCCAAGGCAACACCCAGTGTAAGTTCTGGGCCGATCCCGTCCGGAGTACCTCGGTCTTTGCCTGGTTTAATTGGAGACAATTGTCGGCCATCCATTGTTTGATGGCCCCAAGAGTCTCCAGAAGATCCACCTCGTCCCCCGGCCCTCCGGCATCAATCCTGGTATACAACTGGGTATCGTCAGCATACGACTGACATCTCATCCCACGGTCCTTTATCATATCCAGCAGAGGACGCATGTAGATGTTAAAGAGGAGGGGAGATAAGGGGGTACCCCACAACCAAGGCGCACTGGGCCTGAATAGAATGGACCCAGTCGTACCTTGAATTCTCTACCCTTTAGGAAGGCTATGAACCAACCTAAAGCCTCTGGACTAACATGCGCGACCTCAACTAGTCTACGCATTAGGATCTCGTGGTCGATGGTGTCAAATGCTGCCGAAAGATCTAATAAGACGAGGACGGAGGTCTGCCCTGCATCTGCCTCAAACAGTAGGTCATCCATGATCTCCACTACTGCAGTTTCCGTACCATGACTGGGACGGAACCCTGACTTCTGCTCCGCCAGCAACCCATGTTGTTCCACAAAACATTGCAGCTGTTGACAGACTATTCCCTCTGACAGCTTTGCCAGGAAGGCTATCCCTGAGATGGGTCTTCTTTCCTCCTTTTTTCTTGGATCAGAATTAAGTTTCTTTAGTATTGGAGTAACTATAGCCTTTTTGAAATGCTCTGGGTATTCGCCCTTATCAAAACAACTGTTGATTAGCTGAGCCACAAAACCCTTTATTTCTTCAGCTATCTACTTCATCACGAGACCCGGACATGGGTCTGATGGGGGAGCACTATCTTTAGCAGTGGCAATGCAATGTCCTACTGCTTCTACGGTTACTGGTGAAAAATAAAACATAGGAACACTGCCTATAGAGGTTGGACTATTGTCCAGGCAGTCGTTTCTCCTTTCTTGAATAATGTCGGGTATTAAAAGATTATTTTTTTTAGTTTCAACAATATGGTTGGCCAGGCCATCATGTATTTTTTGAGCTTTCTCCATAAAAAAACTCCGCCAGAGTCTGAGCATACTCTGGTGTAGCTATTTCTTGGGTTTTAATTGCTTCAGGTTGGAGAAACTCTGTCACTATTCTAAATAGTTCTCTAGTGGTGTTCTGTGCACCCCAAATACGGCTTTCTAGATAAGCTTTTTTAGCTCTAAATATAGAGGCCTTATATCCCCGCCGCCATGTCTTCCAGTTTTAGAACTCAAATGGCATATGGATCTTTCTCCAACGCCTCTCAAGGGCACGCCCTTGAATTTTAAGTTTTTTTTAAAGCCACGATATACCATTTTGAGTTCCCCAGGTCTTTTCTATTACATGGGCGTTTTTTAATTATGGGGCAGAGTTCATCTAATACTTTAATCATGCATGCATGGAAAAAACCATACATGCTTTCCACATCTGGGGGAAAGGGTTGATTGAATTCTAAAGATATTTTAGTTTTAAACTCATCTATTGGAAAATTTGTAAAATTTCTAAATTCTATAAGTGGTAATGGGGTGATTTTATGTTTAACCTCTTCTTTACCATAAATGGTGAAGTGCAGAGAACAATAGTCCGTCCAACCATGTTCTATAATCGAGAAACTATCAACAATAGTGTCTCTAAAAAAAATAGCATCTAAACTATGGCCTTTTAAGTGTGTAGGCCCTTTACTCAGTTGGGAGAAACCTGCCATTAAGAGTATGTCTAGCACATTCTTGACCTCCATGAGGTCAGGTTTCTCAAACCATATGTTAAAATCACCTAAAACCATACATGGAACCGAGTGACACATTTTATTAATTAAAATATCTTTAAAAGTCTCCAGGGCTTTTCCCTTATTAATTGGAGAAATGTAAAATACATAGAACATTAAAAATGTATCTGTGTCCCATTCAAGGTGAACTCGTATGAATTCACAGCCCTTGTCACTAATTTCTTCTAATTTTACTATCCTTAAATCTTTTTTAAAAATTACTGCCGTCCCTCCAACTTTTCCTTTACCCCTGTCTTCCCTGACAATGCCATAACCCACTGGAATAGCCTGTTCTAAAGCCGTGTAGTTACTTACTGACAGCCAGGTTTCCGTTACAAATAATAAGTCTAGATTATATTCTTCTATAAAATCAAAGACTTCCATCGTGTGAGCAGGCAAGGAGCGCACATTCAATAGTGCACACCTGGCTGACCAGCCTAGTTTTAAATTATTATTTTTCCTACCTTTCAACCCGCTATATTTCTCTAAACCTAGCCTAGCAATATTGCTCCTTACTTCCTCTGTAATAGAGCCTTTTTTGTTATTCATGTCCCAATAGGTCAAAATGAATCTATAGATATAGAAATAGCGCAGCAGCAGCTGTCATTCCAAATCCACAAATAGTCCACATATATTCCTTTAGGGTCTCCTGTTCTGGTCGATGAGCCCCAACCTTAGTCCACCACACTCCACTCTACTCAAACGTGAATTATATGTGCTTTTAAATTGAGGGGGGGCGATCTCCTTCAGTTTATTTAGCTATACTAGGCTGTAGTGGGCTAAACTGGAAGCAGAGGTAAAAATTCAACCATTAAAAATAGTGATAAGGAAATATGCAGTCCTTCACTTGATTTTATTCAGTCTTTTGCACATTCCCATTAGCACTCCCACTTAGTCCTTGTACCTCGTATCTCTTCACTTCCCCAGGATCAGTTAAGAAAATATATACGTGGATAAAAAGTCTATTTAGCAATAGATAATGCGATAGTTAACGCTATATAAAAGCATATATGAAGCATGAGAAAAGGGTTTGTAAGGCTGCAGCTTCAGCTTACCCAGGACCCTCTGTACTGCCAGACACGATTACCAGTGGTCACCCTCCAATGACCTTCGACGGTAAGTCTCTGTCCTGGTCACTTCCAAATACGTGGCTGTATGGAGCTATATGTAGCTTTTCATCTAGCTTTCAATTTCCCTTGTGATTTTAAGTTCTTGGGACCGGCTCTCGCTCTTGTAGGTGACACACTGCAGCTTGTATTGCAGCGTGTATTATAACACTGCCCCCCTCCTTTTTTTCAAGCTCTGTCAGGGCTCAGGACTTAGTGCTCAGCTGCTATGAAAGTCAGCGATCAGGGCTCGGCGCGTTGGAGCGGGACCGGACAGCAGGATCAGTGGCTCCTTTCAACTCCTCACTCCTCACTTCGCGTCGGTGTAGAGATATTTGGCTGGGGGTGAGACTCGTGACCCGGGATGCCAGCGGGACCAACTGCATCTGAGCACTGCAAAGTTTTCAGGTAGGTCTTGCTTTAGTAAATGTATCCTGCAACGTTTTCAGATAGGTCCGGTTGTCAAAAGACGTTCAGCAAGTGTAGACTTTTGTGCTGCACGGTGTCAGGATATCACAGCGCTCTCCTCCGCTCCACACTGGGCGCTTGGTGTCCGCAGACCGGCTGTAATAAGACAGAGCCGAGAATCCCGGTGGTGTCTGCTTCTCCCCAGGCTGATTCGGTGCCAGAGTGTGAATCCAGGTGGCTCAGTAAGAAGAGACACTTCCAGACTGTCAGTGTGACTTGTACTGCTTTAGGTGTGACTTGTACTGCTTTAGGCTAAAGGTGGGAGTCCTTTTAGGTGCTGCTTATACAGCCGTGATAGCATATACACAAGCAGTGTGTTGATTGTATAGCACCAGGTATGCAGTGTGGGTGACTGTCTTCTGGGCCAGGGTGTAGTAAGAAGGCCGCTGCTTACCTCCTCACACCGCTCGCTGGCCGTCTCAGGGCACCTCCGCCGTTCCTCGGGTCCCCACCACCACGATCCCGCAGGCCAGACAGTTAGAACGATGGGTCCGTTGCGTCCCGAAGCGGGAGTCGATCGTATCGCGGCCGCGATACTCGAGACCGGTGTTTGCGGAGGCTTTGTAGGCCTCAAAATGGCGGCGGCTCGTCTGTGTACTGATTCGGCCGCGGGACTGAGTATGGAGCGAGCGGCTGTCCAGGGGTCTCCAAACAGGCAGGAGTCTAAGGATTTTCTCCCTCCCTTGGTGCAGGATTTTAGGAAGCAGTTGTAAGCAGCTTGCATTTGAGCTGCTTACACTTATTGTTGATAAGTGTATCAACAATTTAGGTGAGCCAGAGAGAGGCTACCCCTGTTGTGAACTGAATGGGTGTAAGTGCCCAGTGGTTAAAGTGGAGTTCCACCCATTTTTTGAACTTTGTCTGGGCTGCATGCCCTTAACCTATACTTCTCACAATGGCAATTATTTATTCATTTTGATGCCTCTAAATAAGTTTTTTTAATTTGCCCCGCCCCTAATCGCCTAGGCGAATAAGTCACATGGTGATTCGCAAGGGTTCCTGGGATAGCAGCGTCATGTACCCCAGGAGTCCTTGTGAATCGCCTATTGCCGAAATCTCGCTTTTTTTTTTGCATATGACGCGAGTGGGAGGAGCTACTGATCAGCCGGGAGGAAGTAAACATCTCCTCCAAACGTGAAGAGAGAAGAGAGCGGGCGGGAGAGCGAGCAGAGAGAGGATATCTCTCACCGCCCGCCCTCACAGTGCCATGGGGAAATCTCCCTGCTTTTCCGCCCTTACTGTGCAAAGCTGCTGACAGCAGAGAGATTTTATCATCTCTCTGCTGCCCGCCCTCTCTCTGGGGATCCTGATGTGAGGAGGGGGGGGGGGCTCTCCGAGGTACGGTGACAACCCCCCGGGCCCCCCTCCTTCCCGAGCAGTGCACAGCTGATTGCACACAAACACGCTCTGCTGAATGGGAGAAAGGAGCAGGAAGGGGGCGGGGCCCAGACTGACACTCATGTTCACACTACACCTGACCAGCCTGCAGAGAGACTACATGTGATGGAGAGCCAGAACTACACTGTTGAGGTACAGGAGGGGAGGTTACACTTTACAGAGCAAGGGGAGGTATACTTTACACAGAGAGAGGTGGGGGGAGCTGTAGTATACAGAGAGAGGGGGGGGGCTGTAGTATACAGAGAGAGGGGGGGGCTGTAGTATACAGAGAGAAGGGGGGAGCTGTAGTATACAGAGAGAGGGGGGAGCTGTAGTATACAGAGAGAAGGGGGGAGCTGTAGTATACAGAGAGAAGGGGGGAGCTGTAGTATACAGAGAGAAGGGGGGAGCTGTAGTATACAGAGAGAAGGGGGGAGCTGTAGTATACAGAGAGAAGGGGGAGCTGTAGTATACAGAGAGAAGGGGGGAGCTGTAGTATACAGAGAGAAGGGGGGAGCTGTAGTATACAGAGAGAGGGGGGAGCTGTAGTATACAGAGAGAGGGGGGGAGCTGTAGTATACAGAGAGAGGGGGGGAGCTGTAGTATACAGAGGAAGGGGGGAGCTGTAGTATACAGAGAGAAGGGGGGAGCTGTAGTATACAGAGAGAGGGGGGGAGCTGTAGTATACAGAGAGAAGGGGGGAGCTGTAGTATACAGAGAGAGGGGGGAGCTGTAGTATACAGAGAGAAGGGGGAGCTGTAGTATACAGAGAGAAGGGGGGGAGCTGTAGTATACAGAGAGAGGGGGGGAGCTGTAGTATACAGAGAGAGGGGGGGAGCTGTAGTATACAGAGAGAGGGGGGGAGCTGTAGTATACAGAGAGGGGGGGGCTTTAGTATACAGAGAGAGGGGGAGCTTTAGTATACAGAGAGGGGGGGGGCTTTAGTATACAGGTACTAACCTGGCACTGGATAGTCATAGATTCATGCTTTTAGTGCACCTGATGGAAATGGGGAACAGGACTCTTATCTATTCATGTCATGTATTTACTCTGGCGCTACCATGCTAACCTGACACTACTACCCTTACCTGACACTACTGTATATCATATCACCTAGCCTGCCACTACCACCTAACCTGTCACTACTGTTTACCACCTAACCTAGCCTGCCACTACCACCTAACCTGTCACTACTGTATACCACCTAACCTAGCCTGCCACTACCACCTAACCTGTCACTACTGTATACCACCTAACCTAGCTTGCCACTACTACCTAACCTGTCACTATTGTAAATCACCTAACCTGCTACTACTAGCTAACCTGGCATTACTGTATATCACATAGCCTGGCACTACCACCTAACCTGGCACTACTATATACCACCTAACCTGGCACTGCCACTATTGTATATCACCTACCTTGGCATTATCACCCTAACCTGGCACTATATCACCCCAATCTGCCAGTATAGTACCCTAACATCACTTGACGTCGACGTACAGTGCGCTGCCTGTCCACCTGGGGGAGGGGTGCCAGATATTGGATCCGCCCTAGGTGCCAATTTTGAAAACCATTTATCATTTTCCTTCCACTTCACATTTATGTGACACTTTGTGTTGGTATATCACATAAATCCCAATAAAATACATTTGTTTTTGGATGTAGCATGAAACATTTATAGTTTGCCCCCCTTCTTTTGTCCCTGCCCCCCCCCCCTAAATATAAACGCTGAAGATGCCCAAGGTTTTTCTCTATCTTTTCCTCTTAACATTTGGTAGTGATATCCCAAAAAATTCTAAGAAGTATCTTTTCTTTTTTTTATCTCATGGAGGAAGTGTGAGAAATAATACGCATATCATACATAATCACACATCCATGCACTGCATATATCAATTAGAAAAAAATGCTTATAAAATAGTTTACCATTTGCCAATAAAAAAAAAATGTCCCCGGATTTCCTTTAAAAAATCTGGTCACCTTACTCTGGGGGACCCCAATAGAAGGGGGTGCCTTCTGGGGGGACCCTAATAGGAGGAGGGGGATGCTTTCTGGGGGAACCTGATGTGAGGAGGGAGGGTGCTCTCTGGGGGACCCTAATAGGAGGGGGGTGCTCTCTGGGGGACCCTGATGTGAGGAGGGAGGGTGCTCTTTGGGGGACAATGCTAGAAGGAGGGGGTTGCTCTCTGGGGGACCATGCTAGGAGGAGGGAGGTTGCTCTCTGGGGGACCCTGATGTGAGGAGGGAGGGTGCTCTCTGGGGGACCCTGCTAGGAGGAGGGGGGTGCTCTTTGGGGGACCCTGCTAGGAGGAGGGGGGTGCTCTTTGGGGGACCATGCTAGGAGGAGGGGGGTACTCTCTGGGGGACCATGCTAGGAGGAGGGGGGTACTCTCTGGGGGACCATGCTAAGAGGAGAGGGGTGCTCTTTTGGGAACCATGCTAGGAGGAGGGGGTGCTCTCTAGGGGACCCTGATAGGAGGAGGGGGGTGCTCTCTGGGGGGGGGACCCTGATGTGAGGAGGAAGGGTCGTCTCCCTGCTTGATGATCGCGCTGGGCTCCCGCTTTCTGCCGGAGCAAGCCACCGGCAGCGTGCATGCGCATCCACTACCCGGAAGAGCCGGATCAGATAGATAGATAGATATAGAGATAGATATAGAGATAGAGAGATAGAGAGATAGAGAGATAGAGAGATAGAGAGATAGAGAGAGAGAGAGAGAGATAGAGAGATAGAGAGATAGAGAGATAAATAGATAGATATAGATATATAGATATAGAAATAGAGAGATAGATAGAGAGATAGATAGAGAGATAGATATAGAGATAGAGAGATAAATAGATAGATATAGATATAGAAATAGAGAGATAGATAGAGAGATAGATATAGAGATATAGAGAGATAGAGAGATAGAGAGAGAGAGAGAGAGAGAGAGAGAGAGAGAGAGATAGAGAGATAGAGAGATAGAGAGATAGAGAGATAGAGAGATAAATAGATAGATATAGATATATAGATATAGAAATAGAGAGATAGATAGAGAGATAGATATAGAGATAGAGAGATAAATAGATAGATATAGATATAGAAATAGAGAGATAGATAGAGAGATAGATATAGAGATAGAGAGATAAATAAATAGATATAGATATAGAGATATAGAAATAGAGAGATAGATATAAAGATAGAGAGATAGATATAGAGATAGAGAGATATAAAGATAGAGAGATATATATATATATATATATATATATATACACATACATATACACACACAGGAGGGCACAGACATGTACACAGTGCCCTCCTCTGTACATGGCTTTCCCCTGTACAAACCCAGGAAGTCAGCACAGCACAGGGATGGTGGGAACCCCTCATAAAGAGCACAGCAGGTGTACAAACCCAGGAAGTCAGCACAGGGATGGTGGGAACCGCTCATAATGAGCACAGCAGGTGTACAAACCCAGGAAGTCAGCACAGGGATGGTGGGAACCCCTCATAATGAGCACTGCCGATACTATTAGTCCTCTTTAAGTGTCCAGCATTTTAAATTCATCATAACAAATGTTGGTAATTGTTAGGAAAAGTTAACGAATCTAACGAAAAATCATATTTCGTACGAATCCAAATTGAGTTTCGGTTACGAAATAATGGCTAATGCGAAACAGAAAAGAAACAAAATGAATTTATTGACAGTGCACATCATATATATATCTGCAGAGAAACAAATGATTTTGTATATTTACTGGTTTCTGGAGGGAGGAGGGGAGGAGAGGTTTGCATAGATAAGGGGCGGCAACTTCCTCTGACACTCCCGTTGCTATGGAAAGCTGACCTGAAACCTTGTGCAGCACTGAGCATGTGCGAGATCTGCAAAGCTGAAATCCAGGAAGTCATACAGTCTGGCTTCATGGATGCCCATACTTAAGATGGCCACGGCCTAATGCTAGTTTATAAACTTTCAAAATGCTGTAATAACCTAACAAAACAGATCTTAGTTTGCAGACTAACTTTACTAGAATACATTACGTTTGTGTATTATAGGGGTATTTTTATTTAAAAAGTGTAATTTTGGCTGGAACACCCCTTTAAGCAACAGACAGCATGGATTCATGAAAGACAGAAATTGTCAGACAAACCTGATTTCCATTTATGAAGAGGTAAATAAAACCCTGGATAGAGGCGTGGCTGTGGACGTGGTATACTTGGATTTTGCAAACTCGTTCGATACAGTTCCGCACACACAGCTCATGTGTAAGGTAAGGTCTACAGGATTGGATATAGCAGTTTGTAAATGGATAGAAAACTGTCTGAAAGACAGAAATCAGAGAGTCGTGGTTAATGATTCATACTCTGAATGGTCTAAGGTTATCAGTGGTGTACCCCAAGGTTCAGTGTTGGGACCCTTACTTTTTAATTATAAATTATATTGGGTCTGAGATCAAAAGTAACATTTCTGTCTTTGCAGATGACACCAAGCTATGCAGTGGAATAACGTCCTTACAGGATGTCCCCAATTTACAAGCTGACCTCAATGCTCTAATTGGGCAACTATGTGGTAGATGAGGTTTAACCACTTAAGGACCGCCTCCTGTACATATACGTCAGCAGAATGGAACGGCGGCCGCGCGCCCACGACCCGTTCCGAAGCTCCGTGACCGCAGGACCCGATCGCCGCTGGAGTTCCCCAAATGGTCCCTGGAGCTGAAGAACGGGAACTAATATAGGGAACCACAATCGATGACGTTACACCTACAGTTAGAAACACAGATGAGGTCACACTTAACCCCTTCAGCACCCCCTTGTGGTTAACTCCCAAACTGCAATTGTCGTTTTCACAGTAAACAATGCATTTTTAATGCATCTTTTGCTGTGAAAATTACAATGGTCCCAAAAATTGTCCGAAGTCTCGCCATAATGTCGCAGTCACAAAAAAAATCGCTGATCGCCGCCATTAGAAGTTAAAAAAAAAATTTTTATATAAAAATGCAATAAAACTATGCCCTATTTTGTAAACGCTATAAATTGTGCGCAAACCAAGCGATAAACGCTTATTGTGATTTTTCTTTTTTACCAAAAATAGGTAAAGAATACGTATCGGCCTAAACTGAGGAAAAAAAATATATTTTTTATGTTTTTGGGGGATATTGATTATAGCAAAAAGTTAAAAATTATTGCATTTTTATTTAAAATTGTCGCTCAATTTTTTTTTATAGCGCAAAAAATTAAAACCGCAGAGGTGATCAAATACCACCAAAAGAAAGCTCTATTTGTGGGGAAAAAAAAGGACGCCAATTTTGTTTGGGAGCCACGTTGCACACCCGCTCAAAAAAATTACCAGGTCCTTTACCTGCCTAAAGGTCCGGGTCTTAAGTGGTTAATGTTGATGAATGTAAAGTTATGCACTTGGGGGCTAAGAATATGCATGCATCATACATGCTGGGGGGGATCTGTAGTGGAGAAGGATCTGGGGTTTTTAGTTGATCCTAAGCTCAATAATGGCATGCAATGCCAAGCTGCGGTTTCCAAAGCGAGCAAAGTCCTTTCTTGTATTGAGAGTTATGGACTCCAGAGAGAGAGATATATTTTTACCCCTGTACAAATCATTAGTAACACCTCATCTGGAATATGCAGTTCAGTGTTGGGCACCAGTTCTCAAAAAGGATATCGGAGAACTGGAGAAAGTGCAGAGAAGGGCACCAAACTGATAAGAGACATGGAGGAGCTTAGCTATGGGGAAAGACTAGAAGAACTTAATGTATTCACTCTTGAGAAGAGGAGAATAAGGGGGGATATGATATATATATATATATATATGTGTGTATGTATGTATGTGTGTGAATAAATATATATATAATTTACACATATATATTTATATATAAATAGTGTGTGTAAATTATATAAATTTATATAGGTGTGTAAATGTGTGTGTGTGTATGTATATATACATATATACATATACAATGTGTGTGTGTGTGTGTGTGTGTGTGTGTGTGTGTGTGTGTGTGTGTGTGTGTGTGTGTGTGTGTGTGTGTGTGTGTGTGTGTGTGTGTGTGTGTGTGTGTGTGTGTGTGTGTGTGTGTGTGTGTGTGTGTAGGTCATTCTCAAAAAATTAGCATGAGGTGTTATGGAGGCCCAGGATGCTTCGGTAGCGGCCTTAAGCTCATCCAGAGTGTTGGATCTTGCGTCTCTCAACTTTCTCTTCCCAATATCCCACAGATTCTCTATGGGGTTCAGGTCAGGAGAGTTGACAGGCCAATTGAGCACAGTAATACCATGGTCAGTAAACCATTTACCAGTAGTTTTAGCACTGTGAGCAGGTGTCAGGTTGTCCTGAAAAATGAAATCTTCATCTCCATAAAGCTTTTCAGCAGATGGAAGCATGAAGTGCTCCAAAATCTCCTGATAGCTAGCTGCATTCACCCTGCCCTTGATAAAACACAGTGGACCAACACCAGCAGCTGACATGGCACCCACTGACTGTGGGTACTTGACACTGGACTTCAGGCATTTTGTCATTTCCCTATCCCCAGTCTTCCTCCAGACTCTGGCACCTTGATTACCGAATGACATGCAAAATTTACTTTGGACCACTGAGCAACAGTCCAGTGTTGCTTCTCTGTAGCCCAGGTCAGGCGCTTCTGTCGCTGTTTCTGGTTCAAAAGTGGCTTGACCTGGGGAATGTGGCACCTGTAGCCCATTTCCTGCACACGCCTGTACATGGTGGCTCTGGATGTTTCTACTCCAGACTCAGTCCACTGCTTCCGCAGGTCCCACAAGGTCTGGAATCAGTCCTTCTCCACAATCTTCCTCAGGGTCCGGTCACCTCTTCTCGTTGTGCAGCGTTTTCTGCCACACTTTTTCCTTCCCACAGACTTCCCACTGAGGTGCCTTAATACAGCACTCTGGGAACAGCCTATTCGTTCAGAAATTTATTTCTGTGTCTTACCCTCTTGCTTGAGGGTGTCAATGATGGCCTTCTGGACAGCAGTCAGGTCGGCAGTCTTACCCATGATTGCAGTTTGGAGTAATGAACCAGGCTGGGAGTTTTTAAAAGCCTCAGGAATCTTTTGCAGGTGTTTAGAGTTAATTAGTTGATTCAGATGATTAGGTTAAGGCCTCGTACACACGATCGGACATATCCGATGAAAACGGTCCACGGACCATTTCCATTGGATATGTCTGATCGGGAGTTTGATCCGATGGCGTGTACACACCATCGGATCAAATTCCCCGCCACCGGACGGCGCGGTGACGCGGCGGTGACGTTGACGCCGCCACGTCACCGCACCAGGAAGTCAGGTGGGGGACGACATGTCTGCTGGTAAGTGTACTAACCAGCAGACATGTCGGGCAGACAGATTCCCACCGGATAGATTTCAAAGCATGCTTTGAAATCTGTCCGCTAGCCCATACACACGAGCGGAGATGTCTGCTGAAACGGTCCATCGGACCGTTTTCAGCGGACATATCCCCTCGTGTGTACGAGGCCTAAGAGCTCGTTTAGAGAACCTCTTCATGATATGCTAATTTTTTGAGATAGGAATTTGGGGTTTTCATGAGCTGTATGCCAAAATCATCAATATTAAAACAAAAAAAAGGCTTGAACTACTTCAGTTGTGTGTAATGAATCTAAAATATATGAAAGTCTAATGTTTATCAGTACATTACAGAAAATAATGAACTTTATCACAATATGCTAATTTTTTGAGAATGACCTATCTCTCTCTATATATATATATATATATATATATATATATATATATATTTTACACACATTATATATACACACACACACATTTACACACCTATATTGATATATATAATTTATATATAGATAGAGAGTGTGTAAATATATATATATATTTATTTACATACATACATATATATATATATATATATAGTGTGTGTGTGTATATGTATGTATATATATATATATATATATATATAGTGTGTGTGTGTGTGTGTGTGTATATGTTATGTCCCCTGGACGCTCTGTCTCTCAGGTGTTGCTAGCAATGCTGCCAGTATCTGCTCAGCAAGTTACACACACAGGCCGATGTACTACTCAACCAGAGCACGTTTATTACTCAAAACATTATGGCATTCTTACATGGAGGAGTCTTAATGCAAACAGCTTCTGTCCTTATCAGATGTAATCCCTTCTCAGGCCTCATGTGTCTGCTTCCAGTTCCCCTCACACACCGTCTGACTTCCTGGTACAGCTCCTCCTCTCCCATCATGCATCAGGAGAAAGAGGGTAAAGGTCACAGTGATCTATCACAAACATCACACTTCCTTTCCTTCCCAAAAAACAAAAACATAACAGGAGAACAAAATGTTGAACACATAACATAACAAGGCAAGCAAGATTAGTTCAGCAAGTAGTATCTCCAACTCAGTGATTTTTGCAGCACTTCATGAGCCCTTTGTCTCTGTTTCCTGACCTCCAATGTGTCCCGTAAGATTTCAGCACTTTGCCAACCAGGCATTTGATGTCTTTGACGGGTAGACTTACGAAATGGCACAGCACCGGGAGGGATAGAGTCGGTCAAAGGTTCTGGAGATGTCAGTGGGTGTCCCACAGACAAATCAGTCTTTGTAACTCCAGGCACATGTCCGGGCTCCCCAGGAATATGGTCACCAACCGGTTCAGGGTTTGGTTGTAAACCTGTGGGATCATGCCAGACACCATGCCATATGTCACCAGCAGAGTTCAGAGGAGACTCGGGTAGGTGGTTAGAAAGAGGGGTCGGTTTTGTCACTAGTGGCCAGCAAATGCGTTTCCTCAATTGTGAAAGGCGTCGAACAAGAGTTCCATCAATAACGCCAGGAAGCCAAGGAGGCAAAGCTCTGTAATTCCAAAACCATACAAGATCACCGTCACGGAATCCCAGACGGCCTGGCGGAGGAGGTGTCGGTGACTGTTCCTGCGGACAAACTAAATCAAGTTTGGTGCGGAGATGCCTGCCAAACATAAGAAAAGCTGGTGACAGCCCAGTAGTAGTGTGTTTCGTGTTACGGTACATGATCAAGAATTCCAGCAGCTTCTCCTCTGACATTCCAACCTGGCCCAGAGTGGACAGTAAGTGCGTGTTAAACGTCTGCACAAATCATTCTGCCAGCCCATTTGAGGCTGGATGATAAGGAGCTGTTTTGTAGTGTTGGACACCCAAGCCACTAAGGAAGGATTGAAACTCATGCGATGTAAATTGAGTTCCATTGTCTGAGACTATGGCTGTTGGCAAGCCATATTGAGCAAAGAGCTTCCTTAAGACTAGAATGGTAGCAGCTGAGGTAATAGAAGGCATTTGAAAAACCTCCGGCCATTTTGAATGTGCATCTACCACGATCAAATACATTTTACCCTGGATGGGGCCAGCAAAATCAAGATGGTTCTGTTGGCCATGGCTAAGGTTGCAGGGTTCCTCTCTTTTGGGGGTCACTGGGCTTGACAGCACCCAGGACATTGAGCAACATAATCTTCAATTGCCGTATCCATTTGTGGCCACCAAACATAGCTCCGGGCTCGCTGCTTCATTCGCACCACACCAGGATGGCCTTCATGCATGGTTGATTGCAAGTACTGGGGTACAATCACTCTATTGCTCCATTGTAGGCAACCAGCATTAGTCACAAGCTCACACTTTCTGGCAAAGTACGGATGAAATTCACCTGAAACTCTCTCTGAACATAAGAGAATATCTGAGACAGGAAAGGATCTGTGGCTGTATGTCTGGCAATCAGGGAGGTGGACATGCAAGATTGTGGCCTGTGTACTTCCACTACACGTATCTCTCTTAGTGGGTGGTCTCCAAGTGGCAATCTGGAGAATGCATCTGCATTGCCATGGGTATCATGGGAGCGGGAAGGGTAAGGATCTCGCGCCAACAAAATAAAGTAAAAAATATATATTATATAGTGCTACAGCTGCACCCCAAATTCAAAGGTGAATAAGTAAATAGAAAACAGAAGGGGGCGCTAAATATGCAAACAATCAAAACATAAACCACAGAATAAACCAAACATCTATGGTTGCCTTAACATTAATATGTAAATATGTGCAATCTAAAATAAAAGTCTATAAATAGTGCAGAAACAAAATGTCCATAAAATGTGCAAAGGGTTAATTCCAAAGGTCCTTGTAAATTTCACTCAGATAAATACGTGGAAACTGTGATCAAAAAAGTGAGGATTTCCACCTTTACCAACTAAAACACCAAACGTGAGTGTAAAAGATGGCTCCTTACCGCAACCAATTGACCCTTTTCGTTAAAAAAGTGGTCAAACAAGCTGTATGTCTCCACAGATGGTTAAGGCCTGGATACTCTTGATTGGATATGTATAACCATGATAGGGCAAAAAACAACAAGAAAAGCCGCCATAGCGTAATAACGTTTAATTAAAATAACATTAAAACACACAGTGCCGAGTGGCTCCTTACTGTTAGGGGTGCCCCACGCCCCGGCTGAGGCTGAAGGCTTAGGTCTAAAGAAAAACGTGTCCTTGGCTGGGGAAAACAATCGCGTGCGTTCCACCTCACTGGAGTTGAGAGCCAGCTGGACCGGAAGATGCTGTGCGTGGTCACGTGCCGCCTCGACGTACGTTTCAATATGTCATCATCAGGAAGCGCACTTGACACACGCACCAGACCAGTTTATATTGGTCTCGGCAACAGCAATGGGAGAATTTGGGCCAATCACAGCCTCGGTCCCGGTTACTTCCACAACCAATATGCATCGCAAAGCAGATTGCGCACTAAACCATTCATAGTTATATACAGCGGAAATAAACTATAACTTAACTTATAAATTAGCATAGTCTCATTCTTCTAACATGAAAGTAACAAGTATACAATCAATACAAACAATTTCTAACAAAAATAATACATATGTATCAAAAATTGTATCTTAAAATCCATATTAATAAAATAAAATTCAAATTAAAATATATTTTATTCATTAGTAAGGAAACAATTAAGGTCAAGCTCTATGTTGAGACCCTGAGGTCGCATAGTCCTTAGACGATGTATCCACTGGGTCTCATTTTGGGATACTGCCTTGGTAAGGTGGGTACCCCTCCAGTGGCTGGTAATCCGATCGATCCCAAAAAACGTTAGTTTCCGGGGATCTCTGTTATGAAAAAGATCAAAGTGCTTTGAAACACTGTGATCAGGGTAGCCTTTTATGATGTTTGCTACATGCTCATTGATCCTTACTTTAAGCTCCCTGGTAGTTCTACCCACATATTGGAAAGTACATGGACACTCCAGGACATATGTGACATATCTGGAATGACATGTTATAAGAGGTTTAATAGTAAATTCTTGTTTAGTTATGCTAGAACTAAATTTGCTCACTTTTCTATTTATTCTATTCGTTAATTTACTGGTTCTATTCGTTTTTTTACACGATCTGCACCGAGTGCAGTAGTGGAACCCGGAGCCATCTAAAAAGGTTAAAGGTCTCTCAGGGGGGTCCGGTCCATATATATTTTAATTTTAATTTTATTTTATTAATATGGATTTTAAGATACAATTTTTGATACATATGTATTATTTTTGTTAGAAATTGTTTGTATTGATTGTATACTTGTTACTTTCATGTTAGAAGAATGAGACTATGCTAATTTATAAGTTAAGTTATAGTTTATTTCCGCTGTATATAACTATGAATGGTTTAGTGCGCAATCTGCTTTGCAATGCATATTGGTTGTGGAAGTAACCGGGACCGAGGCTGTGATTGGCCCAAATTCTCCCATTGCTGTTGCCGAGACCAATATAAACTGGTCTGGTGCGTGTGTCAAGTGCGCTTCCTGATGATGACATATTGAAACGTACGTCGAGGCGGCACGTGACCACGCACAGCATCTTCCGGTCCAGCTGGCTCTCAACTCCAGTGAGGTGGAACGCACGCGATTGTTTTCCCCAGCCAAGGACACGTTTTTCTTTAGACCTAAGCCTTCAGCCTCAGTGCCGGGACGTGGGGCACCCCTAACAGTAAGGAGCCACTCGGCACTGTGTGTTTTAATGTTATTTTAATTAAACGTTATTACGCTATGGCGGCTTTTCTTGTTGTTTTTTGCCCTATCATGGTTATACATATCCAATCAAGAGTATCCAGGCCTTAACCATCTGTGGAGACATACAGCTTGTTTGACCACTTTTTTTAACGAAAAGGGTCAATTGGTTGCGGTAAGGAGCCATCTTTTACACTCACGTTTGGTGTTTTAGTTGGTGAAGGTGGAATCCTCACACTTTTTTGATCACAGTTTCCACGTATTTATCTGAGTGAAATTTACAAGGACCTTTGGAATTAACCCTTTGCACATTTTATGGACATTTTGTTTCTGCACTATTTATGGACTTTTATTTTAGATTGCACATATTTACATATTAATGTTAAGGCAACCATAGATGTTTGGTTTATTCTGTGGTTTATGTTTTGATTGTTTGCATATTTAGCGCCCCCTTCTGTTTTCTATCATGGGAGCGGTATCTGATAGAATAAGCATAAGCTCCTAAAAATAAAGCGTACTTTTGTAAGTGAGATGCGGTTGTTGTAGAAATTCCTTTCTGAGGGTTCAGTATTGACGAGAGAGGTTTGTGGTCAATGATAAGTGTGAACTCCCGACCATAGATGTAAGCGTGAATTTTTTTTGTGGCCCATACAATGGCCAAAGCTTCCTTGTCTATCTGGGAGTAGTTTTGTTCTCCTGAGGTTAAAGACCTGGAGGCAAAAGAGATGGGGCGCTCCGTGCCATCCGGCATGACATGGGAAAGCACGGCACCCACCCAGTCCATAAGGCGAGGCGTCACAAGCCAGGATGACTGGTTTCTTTAAATCATAGTGGACCAGAACTCGAGAAGACAGAATGAGTTCTTTAGAAAGCCGAAAAGCTTCCTTACATTTGTCTGACCATATCCATTTTGCTCTTGCATCCAGTAAGCGATGTAACGGGTAGAGCTGGTTTGCTAGGTTCGGCAAGAAATGGTGGTAGTAATTTAGGAGGCCAAGG
Organism: Rana kukunoris; assembly: GCA_029574335.1. Classification (NCBI taxonomy): domain Eukaryota; kingdom Metazoa; phylum Chordata; class Amphibia; order Anura; family Ranidae; genus Rana; species Rana kukunoris. Next base: position 107,348 of record JAJQKJ010002816.1, read on the forward strand.
TAGGACCTGAGCTGGGTGACATTCCGGGGGGTAGGGGCATGGGTAAGGGCTTTAACCTTTTTTTCAGTAGTGTGTAACCCATGTCGGTCCACCGTGTGGGCACAAAATTCCAGTTGAGACTTGAGAAATTTGCATTTTGAAAGATTGACACGTAACCCATACTTTTGGAGTCTCTCTAGCACAGCTTCAACATTCTTTCTGTGTTATTCATCAGTGGGACCAGTGATGAGCATGTCATCCAGTAGACATTGGGTGAAAGGTATTCCTGCCAGGACCTCATCCATGATCTGCTGCCAGATGGCTGAAGCTGGGACTATGCCAAAAACCATGCCGTTATACTGGAATAATCCTTTGAGTGTTAATGGTCAACAGATGGTGTGAATCTGGGTGTAATTGCAGTTGCAGGTAAGCTTGCTTTAAGTCTATTTTAGTAAACTTTTGCCCCCCAGCCAGTGAGCCAAATAAATCTTCAAGTCGAGGCAATGGGTATTGATCCACAAGAAGTTGGTTGTTCAGGGCTACCCTAAAATCACCACAAATCCTAATGTCTCCATTCTTTTTCTTGACAGGCACAATTGGCGATGCCCATTCACTTCTATCCACTTTCGTTATAATATTTTCAGGCAATAGGTGGTCCAGCTCTGCTTCCACTTTCTTCTGCAAGGCAAAAGGTACTGATCTTGCGGAGGAGAGGGCCATCTTTCCTTTCACTGTGCCCAAAGTGTCCTCAAAAACCTCTTTAAAACGTGACTTCAGGGATTCCACCCAATGGTCTACTTCAGAAAGCAATGTACATTGGGCAATGGCAAAAGGAGGTATGCACAGGGCTTTGATCCAGTCCCTTCCATACAGCGGAGGAACTCCATGCCTTACAACATAAAGGCGTAGACTTTGACTGCGGTTGCCTAATGTAACAAGGGGTTTTACATAACCCAAGGGCTGTAGTAGTTCCTTGCTGTAGGTTTGTAGTGTGAGCTTTGTAGGTTTCAGCGGCAGGGACAGACCTGATGCCTTTAACCTCCCTGGCGGTCTTCCCGTGTGTGGCACGGGGTGAGATTTTTAAGCTAAGATCGGTAACCCCGTGCCACACACGGACTTGCCTCGCTGGATGCAGAAAAAACGTTTACTTACCTTTACTCTGCGATCCAGCGATGAATCTCCGCAGTACACGGCGGCCGGATGTCCGCCTGATGCTGTGTGTACCGCCGATTCCCTTCCCTGCGAGCGTCGCGACGTAGGGGGGGGAACGGCGCCAAATTCAAAAATGTAAACAAACACTATACATACAGTACACTGTAATCTTATAGATTACAGTACTGTATGTAAAAAATACACACCCCCCATGTCCCTAGTGGTCTGCCCTGTACACTACATGTCCTTTTATATAATAAAAACTGTTCTTTCTCCCTGCAAACTGTAGATTGCCCATAGCAACCAAAAGTGTCCCTTTATGGCAGAATTTAGCGATAGCGATTTATGGGGAAATTCGTCATAAAAAAAAAAATAATGACAGCAAAAATTCTGCAACTGAGCAAATTTCAGTGATTTTGATTTGATTACATTATTGAATAATTTTTACTATAATTATATTATTATTTGTTATAATTTTTTATAATTATTTATTATATTATAATTTTTAATAAAAAAAAAAAAAAAAATCATACCCGGGATGCCTATTAGACTCTTGTTTGGATAGATTTCAGTGAGTTATTCCTAAGAATTACAAGCCTACAGTATAAAACGCCAAATTCCCTTGCAAATAATGGTACCGCTTTAAGCACCTAAAATCTGAAAGAATCATACCGCCAGGGAGGTTAAATCAGTCCATGAATTGACAGACACAGCTGCCCATGTATCAACATCCATGGAGACAGGACAGCCATTGAGTGTGACATCCACTTTAATCGCAGGAGTACTCCCAGCTACTCGAAACAGTCCAACATGCTGGACACAGGTCTCCTCATCAGAGCGGAAACCGTTATTGTCCATATCCACACAGAATGTCTGTTTACGTCTATCTTTTGTGGTAGTGTTCGGAGAGCGAAAGCTGCGGCAAACACGCCCAATATGACCAGTCTTTCCACAGCGAAAACAGACGACATCCTTGAACTTGCAAGCAGGCGCACTGTGAGTAGTGTTACCACAATGGTAGCAAGTCAGGGTCCTAGAGACAGAAGAATTAGGATGGTGAGGTTTAAGCTGAGTGGCAGGGGACGGGTGTTTCGAGCGTTGAGTGATAGCAGTGTGGAATATTTCCTCACCCTGGCTTGCAGGAGTTGGAGGTGGTGCCTTCAGTAGGGTGGCGTCCCGTGTTGCCAACCCCATGACCGTAGCAAGGTCAGTGGCTTTCGTCAGAGTCAAGTCAGGTTCTGTGAGTAAACGTTCCTGTGTGGCTGGGTCGCAGAGTCCCATGACGAACATGTCACGGAGAGCCGTCTGTAGGTAGTCTCCAAACTAGAGGTCGACCGATATGGGTTTTTCTCTGGCCGATGCCGATATTCAGAAATCGCGGCGGCCGATAGCCGATTTATGATGCCGATTTTTTTGGGCCGATAAGTTAAGCCGATTCCCCTCCCTCCCTTCATTTCATAAAATCTAACAGTTAGACCCCTTTCACACTGGGGCGTTTTCAGGCACTTTTGGGCTAAAAGCGCCTGTAAGGTGCCTGCAAAACTGCTCTCCTGCAATCTCAGTCTGAAAGCCCGAGTGCTTTCACATTTAGCCGGTGCGCTGGCAGGACATTAAAGAAAAGTCCTGCAAGCAGCATCTTTGGAGCGGCTCCTCCACCACTCCTGCTCATTGAGATGAACACCTGCAAAGCGCTTCTGCAGTGGTGCTACATGGGCGCATTTAACCCCTTAATCAGCCGCTAGCTGGGATATAAGCACTCCGCTAGCAGCCAAATAGCGCTGCTAGAATGATGGTCCAGTGTTTAGGCAGCGGAGTTCTGCGGGAAAAAATAAATAAAAGTCAGCAGCTACAAATACTGCAGCTGTTGACTTTTAATATATGGACACTTACCTGTCGTGGGTGGCCACAATGCTGGCACCCAAAGCCGATCTCTCCCTTGGGTGCTTCGGCCACCATCTTCCGTAAGGGAATCAGGAAGTGAAGCCTTGTGGCTTCACTTCCTGGTTCCCTACTGTGCATGCGCAAGACGCGCTGCGCAATCCCACTGGTCCCTGCTGTCTTCTGGGACCTGTGCGTCTCCTTGAAGAAAGCTGGTGGCGGATTAAGCACCAGATGTGGTGTAGGTCACCGCAGTGATCTATGCCCGGAAGAGGGAGCAAATACCTTGTATTCCCCCTGAAATGTACCAAATGTGACACCAGAGGGGGGGGGGGAATCGGAAAAGCGGAAGTTCCATTATTGCACTGCTAAGTAATCTGCCCCCCCTTCCCCCTGAAAGGTACCAAATGTGACACCAGAGGGGGGGGGGGAATCGGAAAAGCGGAAGTTCCATTATTGCACTGCTAAGTAATACAGAACATTTTTTACATTTAAATACAACAAGCCTCCAATCAGTGCACTTGTATGTGTAATTTAGATATAAAATATATATATATTAGGGTTGTCCCGATACCACTTTTTTAGGACCGAGTACAAGTACCGATACTTTTTTTCATGTACTTGCCGATACCGATTACCGATACTTTTTTTTAAATGTCATGTGACAGTTTTCAAACCACAATACAGACTAAGGATATTTTCTTTAGAATTATAAAGAACTGTAACTCAAGACATTATAAAAGAATAAAAATGAGTAAAAATTAATAAAAATGTTTTATTTTCTTGTCACGCAGTAGTAAAAAACTCAAAAGAATTTTCACAGAACATGTTGATAAATACAAAAAAAAGTATTCTATTTAGGTATCGGGAGCATTTGTGCGAGTATGCGAGTACAAGTACTCCCGCAAATACTCGGTATCGGTCCCGATATTGATACTAGTATCAGTATCTGGACAACCCTAATATATATATCCAATACACAAAAACAGGTAATGAAAACTTTTGGACGAAAAAAAAATAGGCTAACTTTACTGTTTAGTTTTTTTATTTGTTAAAGCATATTTTTTCATTTTTTCCCCAAAAAATGCGTTTGAAAGACCGCTGCGCAAATACCGTGTAACATTAAATATTGTAGCAATCGCTATTTTATTTCTTAGGGTCTCTGTTAAAAAAAAATATATAATGTTTGGGGGTTCCAAGGGATTTTCCAGCAGAAAATACAGGATTTTTACTTGTAAGCACCAAGTGTAAAAAAGATTTAGCCTTTAAATGGTTAAACTGAGAACTCACCTTCACGGAGTTCAGTTAATTGATAAGTAGCAACATTGTAACTTTTCTCAAAACTTGGCAGGCTGCCCAGAGTCTCCTCCATGGGAAACTTCAGGCAACTTGCGTTGACTTCTATTATAGAAGCTTTTTGCAAGTTGCGCTGCTGAAGTTAAAAAAAAAAAAAAAAAAAATCGGCTTTCTTACAGCACAAATCGGTCGACCTCTACTCCAAACTGACAAGTGGCAGCTAGTTTACGTAAAGCAATGATATGTCTTTATATCCTCCCCGGCCTGCTGTCTCCTACTGTAGAATTTAAACCGCTCTGCGATTTCTAACGGCTTCGGGTTGTAGTGTGCATGTAATGTCTGAATTAACTCGGGCAGGGGCTTAGAGGCCGGCTTGTCTGGAGAAACAAGGGCCCAGATTCACAGAGCGATTACGCCTGCGCAACTGGTGTTGCGCGTGCGTACGTCTAAATGTGCGCGTGCGTTTAGATGCGCGCGATTCAGAAAACGATTTACGCCAGAAATCTACTTTTTTTTGTCCGGCGTAATTTCGTTAGACAGACGCATCCGTCCACGCAAAAATGCACTAGGCACACCATTGATTTGCTAGTCAAATATGCTAATGAGGGAGTTGCGGGGATCCACAAAAAAACGCAGTTGCTGCGCAGGCTACGCGATGTGCGCAAAAGCAAAATGTCCTGTCTAAAGTTAGAGCACATAAAAGCTGGTCTAAATTTTGAAAAAACGTCTACATCTCACAGAAAGCAACACCGTTACTGAGGAGCAGACCACACACACGTGTTTCACTACAATTTGACTGCCAACATGCCAGGGGCATCGTCGCTCATAGCTGCACTAGTGAATTTAGATGACCAAAGAAGGAGGAGGGCACGAAGGATGGCACGGGAGAGGGTATACCGCACACGCATAGACCTCTTTGGCATGAGTGATTCTGAGGTGTATCGCATCTTCAGATTCCCCCCTCATGCCATCCTGGAATTAACCACAACCCTGCAGGAGGACATCACCAGCCCAACACAACGCTCACAAGCAGTGCAGCCACTGGTCAAGGTACTGGCAACACTCCATTTCCTTGCCAGTGGCTCTTTTCAGCGTACAAGTGGAGTGGTGGCTGGGATGTCACAGTCCTCCATGAGCAGATGTGTGCACCAGGTTGTCCCTGCAATCCTCACACGCTTGGCCAACCAAATCATCAAACCCACCACTGAGGACCTGCGGCTGAAGGCAATGACAGATTTCTACAGAATTGCAGATTCCCACGCACTGTGGGGCCATTGATTGCACACATGTGGCACTCCAGCCCCCCCATGAGACAGAGCACATGTACCGCAATCGGAAGAATTGGCACTCCATCAACGTACAGGTGATAGTTGATGCCCAAGGCCTCATATGGCACGTCCGTGCCAAACACCCCGGATCCACCCATGACAGCTACATCTACAATCAATGCCACATCCGAATGGAATTCTATCAGAACGTGTATGGGAACACCTGGCTGGTTGGTGAGTGACATGGGAGTCAGGCATGACTATCCCCTCCCGTGATGCACACCTCACAAGTGGCACATGCATGACTAACATGCTCCTGTCTTTTCCCTTCCAGGTGACTCTGCATATGCACTGGGACCCCATCTCATGACTCCTATCCGGAACCCCCAAACCCCAGGGGAGGAAAGATACAATCAAGCACACATCAAAACCCGAGCAGTGGTGGAGCGCACCTTTGGCATCCTGAAGTCACGTTTCCGATGCCTGGATAAGTCTGGGGGTACACTGTTGTATTCCCCAAACTTTGTGTGCCATATCATCGTTGCATGTTGCATGCTGCACAATCTCGCAGTGAGGAAGGGCCTGCAGGTTGAGCTACGTGATGACCTGACCCCCCAACCAGACAATCAACCCCCTAACCGAGGATACCCCGTCTTCTGAGGGAAGAGCAGTCAGGAGACAGCTCACATTGGGCATCTTTGCACGTTAAACACACACATTAATCATGGCACAATGAGAATGCATGCATGCACACCACTGTGGTCCCTAGCACACACACCCCACATCCTCATCAAATTGGATTGGCACCAGTCCACCATGCACGACTGGTGAGCAGTAATGCCACGTCAAGGCTCCAATTATGTCACTGTACATTCATACACCATTCACACGGACCTGGGAATCACTTCTCCCTGGTCCTGGGGAACCCTTCTCCACCAAAATTGAGGATGACACCCCTTTTCCAGCAGGAATGTCACCCCCACATTCAAACAGCATGCACAACCCAAAATAGAAAAAAAATGTCAGCAAAAAAAAAAAAAAAATGTCAGCCAAAAAAAAAAAAAGGGGGAAAAAAAAAATTATTGCCCTCTGCGTGAGCCACGCCTGGGGCGCCCCCGGCCCCTCAGGAGAGACTCATGGGGGAGGGGCAAACCCGGGGAAGGAGGAGCAGCCCCTGATATCTGCCCACCTGGCGGCCTGCCCTCCAAGGCCACGGCAATTCTGTCCAGGGAAGCACCAAGTGTTGCCGTGTTGGCCTGGATAGCCTGGGTAAGGGCCCTCACATCCTGCCCAATGCCTGCTGCTGTAGTCTGCAGTTCATTTAGGCAGGTTGTGAAAGCCCGGGAGTGGGAGTCCAGGTTACCCAGCGTATCCTTCATGGAGGACAGGCTCTCCTCCACCGCGCCCAAAAGTCTGGCAGAGCTGTCCCAGATGGCGGGTCTGGGAGGGCCTGGTCCCTTCGCAGACTGGCGGGCAGGAGATTGGCGCCCCCCTGGTGCTCTGGGATGACATCCTGCCTCCAGCTGATGGTTGTGGGCGGGGAGAAGGGGAGGCCCTTGTGAGGGGAGCCATGTTGGGGGGAGGAGGGGGGGCTCCCCCTTAGGAGGGCAGGCTTCTGCCAGCCAGAGGGGAAGAGTCCGCACAAACCACTCGTCCAGTGCCTGACTCCTCCTCCTCATGATCGTCCTCCTCATGATTATCCTCCTCCTCATGATCGTCCTCCTCCTCTTGATCGTCCTCCTCCTCTTGAACCTCCTCCGCGGACTGTGGCCTTGTTGGGGGGGCCTCATTAGGCTGCTGTACTGGGTTGGAGCGGTCAGGCCAGATGGCCCTGCACCCTCCTGCACATCTGTGGATGACACAAAACATTCACAGGTTGGAGGATCCACACACTTGGCACATATTCCCTTTCACCCCCTCCCCCACACATGCTACACACCTGATAGAAAAAAAAACCTTACCTGGCACCACGGGGACCGGACTTGTGTCAAAGCCTGGCAGGCCCTCCACTTCATGCCGGTGAAAGGTCAGGACCACCACATGCTCCGTCGCTATAAGCCTAATACGGCATGGTGGGCCCCCTCCTGTGCCCCTGGCATGGGCATGCATTGCGGGCAGTTTTTTTTCACCTGACGCCGGAGATCATTTATTTTTTTGTCAATCCCAGACCGGGTCCGTGTCTCCCCTCTCCCCCGATGAATTCACCTGCTCCGTGATCCTATCCAAAATCTCCTCCTCCTGGCCGGGGTGGTGGTTGGCACTCTGCGGGCCGTGGAGAAAACGCCCATACCCGCTAATGGCCCGGGCAAGAATTCTTTTTTCCCCCACAGTAAAATTCAGCTTTCTTTTTCTCTCTGTCATACTTCCAAACAAACTCACTACCAGTCACCAAAAAACAGTCACAAAATACAAGCACAACCAATCAGGCAAGAACACACACAAAGAGAAAACGAACACCCAAAATCACACTAGCACTCAGCAAGAAACAGTCACAAAAAATAAAAATAAAGCAAGGAAAACAAACGCTCAGAAATATATCAATCAAACAAACAGTCTCTCAAACACTTATCAAAAAACACTTTCACCAAAATATACCAACAAGCACTTGATCACACAGAACACTAATCTGACAACTACAAGGACACACTGCAACGAACAACAGGAACAAAAGCACTTGGTTAAATGGGAAGGGACACAAAGGGATGTACTTTTGCAATGCAAGTGCGTTTGTGTGTGTCTATTTATGCTGTCTGCGTAGTTCACAACGTTGCCCTAGTCCATTTCCGATTTCACTGATTGTGCCGCTCCCGAGATGTGAGCATGCGCACAGCGGAGCTGACATGGTCTCCTTCACGCGCGCATGCGCGAGCCGGCCGGCCCTTCATTTGCATGGGGTCACGGCTCATTTCAATGTAACACGCCCACGTCCCTCCCAATTTGTATTACTCCTCCTTACGCCTCTGGAAAAAAACGTACGCTTGCGCAATTTCCTGCGCAAAAGCTACGTGAATCGGGGGATTACGCGGCTAGATGGCGCAAGTCTAACGTAATGGCGGTGCGCTACGCCGGACCGATAATGCGCCGATGTACCTGAATCTGGGCCAAGGTCTCTGAGAGTTCCATATGCAGCTTGACCCAATGCTGTGAGAAAAACTGCAACTTTCTTATCTACAGTCACATTATTTGCTTCCATATACTGTTCCAGCCTCTTCACCCTGGAGCTCCATGACTCAGCCACATGAAGGCCATGTGTGCTAAAATCCACAATCCTCGTTGCCACTGTTATGTCCCCTGGACGCTCTGTGTCTCTCAGGTGTTGCTAGCAATGCTGCCAGTATCTGCTCAGCAAGTTACTCACACAGGCCGATGTACTACTTAACCAGAGCAAGGTTTATTACTCAGAACATTATGGCATTCTTGCATGGATGAGTCTTAATCCAAACAGCTTCTGTCCTTATCAGATGTAATCCATTCTCAACCTCATGTGTCTGCTTCCATTTCCCCTCACACACTGTCTGACATCCTGGTACAGCTCCTTCTCTCCCATCATGCATCAGGAGAAAGAGGGTAAAGGTCACAGTGATGTAT